>APFE031680058.1:11521-254030 GCA_000404065.3 Pinus taeda | reverse complement strand
TTATGCTCTTATGGATAAATACTATTTTTCTCCTTTATTTTTAATAAATTGATGATTATTATGCATGATTTTACAAATTATGGTTTATTAATGGATTTGTTGTAACATCACTCAACATTTTAGCCTCCAAGATCTTTTCTGAATTGCAAATTTGATCTCCAACTCACAATTAAATATTCCAACTCAGAAATTCGATGGAATAAGAAGTGACGGTTTGCATTGGACATTTAGGACAAATGAAGGTGAATATGGAAAATTCGTAACATGGGTTCTATCCAGAACGGGCCAAATTAGGTTTTTCACGAACCGTTTTCCAAAATTCGGTCTGTATTAAGAGAAACAAAAGGTTCTTCAAAGATGATTTTCTCAAATTTGTTGTTGCGGTCGTTTTCCAAATTCTTCCAGTTGCAATACCAAATTCGACTTGTTCCTTTTGAATGTTGATGGAAAGATCTTTTAGACATGATCTTGTTGATCAATTTGTTTTGTAAAATCCAAATTTGTAATGGAAATCATTTTGTAATCAGATTTGTTGTAACTTCTCTTTGCTCTCTGTGTATTTAAATGAAAATAGAGATCAAAGAGATCGGGATAAGATGGGAGAGGATAGAGAGGTGGAAACTTCTCACCTTTTTACTTCAATTGTAATTTTAATATATAGAGTGTGATTTTTAAAGACAAATCATGCTATAACGACATTTGGATCTGATGAATAATACATAATACGTGTTGATGTTCATTAGCGATATTCTGAACTAGTTAAGTAGTAATCACTAGCGGCTTGGGCCCGGTCACTGGTCGATTTCACTACTATTTCCTGTTTTATACTTTTACTTTTCCTTTACTGCAAGTTTAACTATTCTTCTTTATAGTTTTACAGTTGATTTACTTTCATCGATGTGGATTTCGTGTATTCATTTCATTCATTCTTAATTCTATTGATTGATTCCATATTTTTATGTCATGGAGTGAATTAATCATTAAATGAGACTTATTTCTTGTTCATTAAAAAGACAAAGTGTTATTGATTAGATTAGATGCTTTATTTCTATGCAGTAGTTTAGATTCAGCTGAAAGAGCTCTATTATTGCTACGGTGCACTCGATTGATGTAATTGCAATTAGAATCTCTTGAGTAAGATTGAGTTTGGTTTAGATTAAGATTTAGTTTTGATGCTTGAATAGGTTAATTTCCTTGAAGTTCTAAGGTTGAGATTTATGGTTTTACCCATTTACTCTTGTATTGAAATTGATAAGTTATTTTAAAGCATTACTCTCTATAGATATAACAATTTCCATCACTTGCACATATTGTGTACACTCTTGAAACAAAAAGACTTACCCAGGTTGATAATTAATGTGAGGCAATTAGGAGATCTAAACGACACCTTATATGCACCCAACAACTGTATACATGTGTCTTGGAACTTTTACACAATATCAGAAGCCTTATGACCATCACGTTCTTCATACATGGATTATAAATATTTGTAAGATTATTATGTGAATGTTTGTAATTCATGTTTTCTTTCATCTATGCTAAAGTAGTTGAACTATTTCAGTTATTTTGGTACTTATAATATTGAGAATGCATTTTAATGGTAATTATTGTTGTCACATACTCGTCGACTATTTTGTTGGATATTAGACAAATATTTCTCATTGTAATGGTTGCAATGATTGTGGCATCTTTGTGGATTGTTCCACTAGATGTTGAACAAATTCTTCTTTTTTATGTGTGTCTCTACTAGGGTCATACTATTACCTTTGTCTTAGAAACACACTTCTCTTCCTCCTCTATAGTAAAATAACTTTTACACACATACAACCGAACACTCACCAGACACACACCCTTGATTTTTGAAGGCACATTTGTGCTCCTCTCTCATGCTGACTGTTAGAGCCAAGGAAAATCTGTAAGAATATATGGCAGTCGGGTTGATACCCCACATGGGGATCCTATTCCAAATGGTGTGAGGTCTAATTGGGACTTCACATTGGGGATTCCCCCTTGGTTGATGAATTTCCAACAATGTTAACAAAATGGCACTAGAAGGAGGGCCAGACGAAAAGTTATGCCTATTGAGTGTATTTTGAATCTCCTATGTTAAATGGCTCTTTCCAAAACCATAATCCGAGAGTGTTTTTCTAACCTACCTCTTGATAAACTCTCAATCACCACAGAACTTATTCATGCCTACTCTCAATTCAAGTTTAATGGAAAGGGTGGTATGTTTTTATCCAAACAAATTAATTATTTTCTTAGGTTTTGTAAATATATCAAAACCGATGATGAAGATGTTATGTGTATTTTATTCACCCTCACTCTTGAAGGTTATGCTAATTGATGGTGTCATACCTCACCGTCTTCTTCCATTCATTCTTTTCATCAATTTAATAAGGAGTTTCATCAAGATTTTGATTGGTATGATTACCGATATGTTCACAAAAGAATCAATCAACTTAGAATGGAGCCTAATGAATCATATGAGGGTTTTTCTAACATATTCCTTCATTTATGTTATGAGTTTTTTGAAGAAGATATGGATCATAATCTTTACAAGAAAAATTTTGAACATTTGGTTCACATTTATTTGAACCAGTTTGAATCTAAACCTACCGATTTTTTTACTTCCACAACTCTTGTAAACCATGAGATACCTCTAATTTCAGAGGAGGAACATATTACTCTTTTTTTTCCTTGTCCTACGCCTTTTCCAGTCTCAATGTGTGTGCCTCCTTGCGATGATTGTAAAGTTGTGAAATCCAAAAATAAAATTCTTGATCCATCTCCTCAATCTTCTTCCACCTTTCATCAGTTAGATCCGATGGAGGAAATTGTAGAATGGCTCATGAAGCCTATGATGAAGACTAACTCCTCCATTTTACAATATGATGTTACTATTCATAACTGTAGTCTTGAATCTGATTTAAATTTCTGTTATCCCCTATCAACTACATGCTATTACTCTTTATACCATGATCCACTTGAGAAATTTGTTCCACTAGCTAGTTGCTCACACTTTTTTTATTTTCAAGTTGTTGGTCCAAATTACGATCAAGTTCAAGGTAGTCAAACTACACAAGTACATGAGCAAGAAAGTGAGGATTATTTCAATCTTTTTCAAAATCCTACATGTGAAGATAGTGTCTCCTCATTTTTGGATGATATCAAATATGTTAATTCGGTATTGAATCTAATTAATTAAAATAATAGATCCGCAGTCTTGGGAGACAAACATTCTGATGATGATGATTCTATTGATTTATGTGATGATGAATGCTCGTGTGCATTAGCTAAGATTTAAATTTCTCATGAAGATTTTAATTTAGATATAAAATATGATTCAGTCAAAGAATATTTTCTTATCGAAAATTCCTCTTCATCTCACTATCCCTTGTGTTCTTTTGTTTGCAATGCATCTACTTGTGATGAAGCTACTCCATTCTCTTCAGGCTCTGCATCTGATGAGTTATCTTCTCAGTTGACACAAGGCAATGGGATTACCCATGATGAAAATGAAAAAAATACAATCATTGAGTACTTTTTCCATCCCCCATCATCTCTTCTCTTTCATGAAGGCAACTCAGAAAACCCACTTGCTCATGAAATTTTTGAGATTCATTTATGTTCGGATCTGTGATCAGAAGAATATTTCAATTTGATTAATCTAGTTGTTTAAGCTGAAAAATCCAGTCAAATCAGTGACAGAGATGGATTCCATATGGTGAACAATGGTCTTATTGAAACCAGTGGTAGAAACTATCTTCACACCATGCACGATCTAGTTCAATCTTTAGGATGTGATTTTGAGATCCTTGAAAAATTTGGGACTTGTCAGGAAGTTGAGGCACTTAAACTTTGATTGATGTTTATGTCAATATCTCACACCTCTAGTAAGCCCCTTGAACTAAGTCAGATCTAGTTTTTGTCACACAATCCTTCTCTTTGCATGGTTTCACTTGAAGTAAATCTCTTTCTAAAATATATTTTGTATTTTGGATGTAATCTTTCAAAATTTCAAGATTTTGTTTCTAATCGGATTGAAGAATATTCTTCAGTTGATCAATATCCATGCAAATCACTTGCATCAAATTCAGGTTTGGAATGTATATCTTTCATAAAGTCATGGAATTTTGAGGTTGATCATTTTGAAGACTATCTTTGGCCAAAGGAATCATGCCTATTAGATTCATCTCTTAACATACAACTCCCAATTTTTCTTACAAACCTTATATTGCAAATATTTCCCTTCATCACACATAAAATTATCTTGAGTGATAATGAATGCACGAGTTATTGTGTGAATCAAATTGTTCTTTGTTCATTATGTCCTGATTAGTCTCATATGTTTGTTGTGTTGGAATTCATTAAAATTCTTTCAATGATTATGATACTTGTAAAGTTTGTCACCAGTTACAAGAAAATAGTTTATCACATTCAATCTGCGAGGAATTTGGTTCAATTGTTCAAAGCATTCACAGAATTGTTCAAACTGATTTATCTTTACTAATTAAAAATTGGGAAGATGATGCTTTAATCATCCCATATGATCATTATTTTGTCTCTGATGACTATCATTTAGCCTATGATTTTCCCACTAGCATATCTAATGATAGTTTTTTTTACATCCTTTGATCTTTATGGTTCAACATTTCACTATTTAAATATATGTCGATCAGTTGAGGCACTTCATCCTTCACTGATGGTTATGTCAGGTCCTCACTGTCTTAGCATGCTTACTAAATATTCTTAGATCTATTTTCCCTCACAATATTCTCATGTCAATCCCTTGCCTCTAATTGAAAATTCATCTTTTCAAATATTTCTTGGTTTTCAAGAGGATTATCATGAATTTTAGAATCCAATCATTGAATGGTTGGAACAATATTATCTGGAAATCTATGTCACAAATAAGAATTTTCTGTCTTTCCTCATGCTCACTAAGGAGTTTGTTTTAGATATGTGAGAAGCTTCAAAGGCTTTTTGAATGATGGTTCTCATTGAAAGGGTAAGAATGTGAAATTTTTAAATGGAGTAACTATGACATATATTTTTGATGACAGAAAAAACCTTCAGTTTTTTGTGCAAGTTATACAAGCCCTTATCTTTTCCATTGCACACAATTTTATATTTGTTTTAATTGATCACATCTTTGTGATTGAAGGTTGGTAACAAGACCTTCTAGTTGGTTAGGTTAGGAGTAGGTTTAGTTGCATTTTAGTTTACGTGCACATTCATCCTACATTTGTTTCCTATAGTTTGTCTTCTATTTTCTGGTTTTGGTTTCAAATCATGTTTTGGTTTCACCACTTTCTATCTTGTCTTTTAGTTTTGTTCCCTTGGTGCGTGTTGTCTTTCCTTTCCTTCTGTGAGACCTAACATGAAGATTCGTTGTTGGCTCAAAATGGAATGTGGCCAAACATAAAAGGACTTTGTGACACTGCAACATTTGGCTAACTCTTTTTCCTTCTTCCTTGCCTTGGTTATATCTTCTGGTCGATTATGTTCTGACACAGAATACAATCCTTGTGTTAGAAAAAGCCTTGTCTCAAACCATGAACTTCATGTCTATTCTAGAAACCTCATGCCTACACTCTGGTTTTTCTGTTTCAGTGTTTTCAGCTTGATCCAATTAGGTAGAGAAGGACAACGGAAAAATATAAACAAACCTAAACCAAAGGTCTATATATGCTTCTCTAAAGGAACAACCTCTCATTCTCTCATTAATTTGGGGTCCCTCTTTCACCCATAAATAAATAACTGTCAATGCACATTCCTATCTAAATAAATAAATAAAGGCAAAAGAAGAGAAAGGCTTCCTACGCAGAGAGGTGAAGCAAGCAGTTCTGCGAGGGCACGATCCATGCTCACTGGTAGAGGATCAACATTTGTGTTCCTAAAGTGACTCCGTCGAGGTACTATATAGTCGTGCTACTAGTCGAGAAACCCCAGAGATGAACAAATATACTCCTGAAATCTAAAGCTCACGAACTTCGTTACCCTATCCTAATTCGAAACAATGTGTGATCATTGACCTTATGTTTTTATTTAACTGAGTAAAGGAATGAAGGAGACTATGTTTATGCATGGGATAAGTGGTGAAGCCATGGTAATATAAATGATGAATCAATATTTCTTGAAGAATTAGACTTGGTCTTGTAGCTGCTACAACACCCTCTAGAATTTTGGCTTACACTCAATTTAAAAGCCTTCCTCGGTCTCACATATTATTGTCACAAACACTAAAAATAACTTCACGACATTATTGAAGTATTTTTCTCCCTTTTGCAAGTTGGGATAACAGTTGTCTTTTGGCATGTTATCATCACAAATGCCTAAATTCATTCCACGATATTTCTTGAATTATTCTGGTCCCTGTTACAATTTGGGTTAATTGTTATCTTTTGACATGATTAGATGTCACACAATGTGTAGAAGCCTATTCTAATGGTTTCAAGGGTTTATCTATGTGTATATTAGTTTTTCTAACTATGTAAACATTTGTAACACTCATTCACAAAATTTTGAGCACTGTTGCACAAAGTGTTGTCACGGTCATCCTAAAGTCTATCTTAAGTGTTGCACTTGTCATAAATGGCATAAAGTGGTCAAGTATTCTAAGTGTTATATGTCAGTTGAAGTCTTATCACCATTCCGGTCTTACACTTAGCCATTTTGAGAAGGATTCCAGACTAAGAAACTTGGCATCAACTGGCCTCCCTGAACTGCGCACTACATAGTTTCAACCCTCTATCTGAGATATTTCCCCTTGACACTATGCAATGTGCAATTCCTATCTCCCATGACTGCTGCACTATGCAGTTCTTGTGCTCAAGCTATGATATTGCCTCTAGAATTGTGTAACCATTCCTCCTAGCTTGAATTTCACTATGCACTGTGCAATCACAAGCCTCAAGCTCATCCCCTCAGCCTATGAATTATGAAATTTCATAGTAGACCTATCTCCCTTACCTTCCAAAACTGTACAGTGTGTCCTCTCAATCACATCCCCTCATCCTATTGCACTGGCTCTCAAAACTCCACAACCTTATCCTTTAGTCCTTCTTGAGTTGTGCACTACACAGTCTCAGAGCTCCAACCTCACCCCTAGATAATGGAACTACACACTATGTATTCACTAAACCCTCTTCCTCGATGTTGGGAAATGGAAACAAGAGATTCCATTTTAATTTGTCCTAGAATTAAAATGGAAATTAAATTCTAATTCTATTCTCATAGAAACTTAAAATAGTTAAATTAAGTTTATTAAACTTACTTAACTTAGGAAATTCGAGCTGGAAGTCTTTTTGTCATCATGTGTATGTTCTCCCTACTTTGGAGGAGTCTAGTATGAGTTAATTATGAGTTGTAAAATAGAAGACTCATTTTCATTAGTCAGTTCAGTTAAATTAGTTCTCAAACTAATTGAGAGAACTAATAGTGAGTTAACAATCAGTGGTGACACTAATGAACTCCACCAGTGCTACTCTAATTAACTGAATATTTACTCATCAGAAACTCATGCAGGTCAATTATGAGAAAGACCGAGTTGAGACTAGAGTGTAGGGACAATGTGCTATTTGTTTTAAAATTTTATGAGTTGCATTGATAGTGCATGCATTTAGGAACTAATCCTTAAGGGATTGCGTAGTTTTTATAGGCTTGATTTGCCTTTAAATACAAGCTATCATCCATAGGAATTACACATTGGAATAGAGACTTGGAGAGCTTGTGAATAGGCTAAGATTTGGCCTTGAGCTTGCTTATGAGTTGGATATTGAATTTGTTGAGTGCTAGGATTGTTCTAGAGAGAACAAGCAATGTAATTTCATCTTGATTTTCTGGATTAATACAAAACAAATAGTGGGGTTTTGAGTTGTAGCTTTCCCTAGATATTTATTGTGTTATGTGGCTTTGATTATCTTCCTCTATTGATTATTTTTTGCTCGATGTTTATGGGCTTCCACTGTAAAGATTAGAAGTAGATTCTTGTCTCTTGCTTTAGTAAATTTCATTAGCTTATGAATCTACAGGATTTTCTACACCTAACTTGTCATCTTATTCAGGCTCAATATTGGATCAAAATGCACTATCTTAGACTAGGGGGTTTTTAGACCCATTTTGTCTTGTCATGAGTGATTTACAGATACATGTACTCTATCACACCATGGCAAGATGATGAAGAAGGAGATGGAGGGAATCTTGTTGAAAGATAGACTTGTAGCTGAGCACAAAAGATGGTCAATCAAGAAAATCAAAAGGAACATTAGTTTGTAGTCACAACTCAAGACTTAAGATCGTTGAACATTCCTTGTCACAAAGTCATACGGAGGTGAAAAGAAGAAGATAAACTTAGCACTCATTAGTAGTAGTAGCTTAGCATTGCCACATCATCATGCGGTCCATGTCAGGAGTGTCATCTCATGAGTAGTCACATGCCACACCTTAGGGCCAATGATGTATCATATGTCTCATAAATGCATTCTAAAGTGAAAGTCCAAATGACATGTGTGGAATACGAATATTCATGTAAAGATGAAAATTCACAGAAATTTAGACAATCATGAGGGTAGTCAAAGAGTCACAAAGAAGGGAAAGCATCACCCCTTATTTATATATACTCCTTGATGTATGAGAAAAGGACTTTTCAACTTGGCTCCTCCTGCAAATCATTAGAGAGATAAGTTAGTTCTTTGCAGAGCAAAGAATGGCTCCAATGTTCCACTACTGGAGCTAGTGATGTACATTGTAAACATTTGTCTAGGAAATTTTACTTAATAAAAAAAGCCTTTAAGGCCAACACATTCTTCATGCATGGATTATGAATGTTTGTAAGACTATTCTGTAGATGTTTTTCACTTCATGTTTTCTTTCACATGTGATAAGATAGTTGAACTATTCTGGTTGTTTTAGTACTTATATTATGGAGAATGCGATGCAATGGTTTTTATTGCTTCCCCATCCTTGTGGACTATCCCATAGCATATTAGGCAAAACTTTCTTCATTTGTTGGTTGTAACAATTGTCGCATCCTCTGTGGACTATTCCACTTGATGCTAGATGGATCCTTCTGGTTCATGTGTGTCTCTTCTTGGGTGGTAATACTACCTCTTCCTTAGAGGCTCACTTTTCTCCCCTCTCCATAATATAATAAATTTGACACATTTACAATTGAACACTCATCAAGCACACCTTGCTTTTCTAAGGCACCATTGCATCACTTTCTCTTTCTCACAGTTAGAGCCAAGGAAATATTTAAGGATTTGAAAATTGGACCTTTATACCAGATGGGACTCCTACACCAAATGATGTGAGGTCCAATTGCGACTTAATATCAAGGAGATCCCCTGAATGTTGACAAGTCTAGAGGCATCAACATTTATGGAGCTAGAAGGAGGGAAGACATACTTTTATGGTTGATAACCCCACCAACCCCAATCTTACTTCCTCTAGTCAAATTAGTAATATTCCTAGCAACTACCCTACACATATTCCTGAGGTTGGTAATTCTTCTTAGACTGTCACTGGACAGCCTGATGAACTCACATACTAATAGCTCTAGGCCATCCACACCATCACCCAAAATTTTGCAAGATCTATTAGATTGACACCTGGAATAAAAACTATTCCATATTTTATGAAGAATATTCAGACCACTCCTACTAGGATAGTTGTTTCAACAATTAAATATTTGGTTCTATCCACCCTTGGAGAGTTAGCAAACTCTGAAGAAAACATAGAAAAACTAGAAAAACCTCAAACCTTCAATGGTGGTGATGCTGGTAATGCAGTGCTCTCAGATGATACATTACATTGGTTGGGTGGAGAATAAGAAGAAGAAGAAGAAGAAGAATAAGAAGAAGAAGACTAACCGGATTATGAATAAGAAGGGGAATGCAGTGAAGAAGACATGGTAGACCAAGATCTGGATTGCATGTCTCAAGGCCCACTTGCACTACTGGGTGTGTTACCCAAGATGTTAAGGCATCCAGAAAATATCGTAACGAATAATGACCCTAATAGAGTAGTAAAGGTAGATGATCAACTAGACAACTTCTACCTACATCTACAAACACTTGAGGTACACTCTGATGATGTTGCATGTAGATTGTTTTCATGTACTTTAGATGGTAAAGAAGCTATGTGGTATCATAGTCTTCCTACGAATTCCATCCAAAATTGGAGGTGGTTTAAGAAAAGGTTCCTTGAGAAATTTGTTGATGAAAAGACCCCCACCATGTTGTTGAAAGAGTTGGGCAGTCTCAAGATGGAACAAAAGGAAAAAGTGAAATATTTTAATCATAGTTTTAAGTGTATTCTAAATAAGTCCCTACAAAAAAGTAATCCTCATGACCCCATCACCATCGATTATTACACTTCTACCTTTCTGACCAACATTGCACAGTTTGTAAAGAGAACTAGGAAACAAACTTTGACAAAAAATTATGAAGAGGAAATCGTGGTTAAAATGGATTTGCATGCAATTGGAGTCATTATAGATGATGAACAAGGTAAAGACTCCAAAGACACAAGTAAAATGTCTCAGGCCTCTATGAGCAAGGCCAAAGAGAAAGAAATTATTGATCTTGAGAGCTTGACCTGTACTATCAAGACTTTGTCAAATGAGCTAGTAGAGATGAAACAAAGGTCAAGTGATACCACCATGAGAAAAAAGAATCCTAAGTTCAACCTATTTAGGAAGACTACAAATTATGGCAGTAGCAACAACCAAATGGCTAAGCCTGTACATAGTTCCAACGTTGTATCAAATATTCAAAGCATTGGCATAGACCAATATTGTTCATATGATCAAGAATATCATCCTGAGAAAACATTCCCACAATGGAATCATGCCATGAGAATTCTTCCTATGCATCTTGTTGATGCAGTAATGGCTAAGGATCAAACTGAGCCTATAGAAAAAAAGCCAAAATTTGTTGCAAGCAAAGAGGCTCCTAAACATGTCTAATTTCATACTCATAGTCCAAAAGAGTACGCTTGACAAACAACCTTTGAGTGATGCTCTGACCCAGAAGAAGACCAACTAGTACAATATGAGAATCCAAGGGCCGACCAGTCAACCAAAGTTAACAAAACATAAAATCAAAGAAAAGCTATTAAAAAATATCATTCCACCCATCATCTCAACATAGAACAATCATAGAAAGTCTAGTGGCATAGCTACAATGAAAAGTGCTTCTGTAAGTAGTAAGAGTAAGACCAACATTCCAGAAGTCACAAACCAAGTCACGCCCCTAGAAACTTCAACGATACTTCCCATTGTAGATTACAACATAGTTTATGACATGAAGAAGGTTCATGCGAACATCTCAGTATTTGAAATAAAAAAGATCATGAGCCAGCAGGACATCCTCTTATACGGACTTGGGTATTCAACCACAGGTAATGATGCTTCTCCTTACAAGGGATCTGGTACATTCTCTAGTTCCATTGAACTTATACTTAATGCTTTAACAATGGATGCAAATACACTTGACCCTCCTTTTCAGTTAATTTTTTAAATATTCAATTTCAATGTACACAATTGCTTGGTTGATTTCAACGCATTGGTGAATGTAATACCATTAACTGTCTCCAAGAAAATCAACGCAAAATGGGACAAAATAGATGCACAAATCATTCAGTTGGAAATAATTCTTGTCCCTGTAGTTGATAAAATTAGAGATGTGATTATCTATTTATCATCTGATTAGCGAGTCAACCAATGTATCAACATAGTGATTGTGGACAATCCAGAAGCAAATGGAGTCTTGTTGAGTAGGGATTGGTCCAGCAAGCTGCAAGGGTATTTTTATATGGACTGGTCACATCTATGGTTTCCATATAAGGGCATAAATAATCAGATCCAAGTGAATTCATAGAGATACATGAAACATATTGTCACTCCCTTGAATGGAAAAAATGAACCCGTGGCTTTCACAAAACTTATATTCAGTAATTTCTTCATGGAAACCTAACTAGGGTGTTAACTTGCACAACCATCCTCAGTCCCATGAGATACACAGTCGGAGCTCCTTCCTAGTCCAACAAGTGAAAATGGCATTTGTCTTGTTAGTTGTACTAATAATAGTACTAGTCTAGTTCAAGTCCTTGTACATATTATATGTGGACTTCGTACTTTGATGGTTTCAAAATGTAGGAAAGATCTAGAGATGGATGTGTTTTAATAGACCCGCTAAAGAGAAAACATTTGATCTCTAGCTGCTTGGAATTTGAATGCACAAACAACACTCTAGAATACGAGGCACTTATGATGGGTTTTCAAAGAGCCATTGATCTCCATGTTTCCATCCTAAAAGAGGTAGGTGACTCATAAATTGTGGTGTGATAGGTACATGATACCATACATTGTGTATCACCTCATATTAAAATTTATCAATAAAAGATACTACAATTCATGGAAAATGTTGGTGCTTTCAAGGAAGCAACAATTGGTGAAGACAAGAATGAAAGGACCTTCTAAGATGCAGCTAACTCAAGCAAAGGAAATCTCATGCCAAAAGGTGTGGTACCACTGGAAAATATGTATGACCTACATAATTGCCTCTATGGAGTTGTTAATGCTAAAACCCATAGTTCCATGATGTCACACAAGAAGATTAATTTGGGAAAAGAAAAGGATCCGAAGTTTTTTCAATTTTAGTACCTTTTGTAAAAAAAAAAGAGCAGAAAGCCTTTATATTCTTGTTTAGGTAGTAGCTATATGCATTCGAGTAGACATATGATGAGCTGAAAACTTATGATACGTGAATTATCTAGCACGTGATTTTGATAAAAGAAGGGTCCAAGCCAGTTCAAAAAAATTTACGGATGGTACATCGAACACCGGAACCCCTCATTCAGAAGGAGTTAAGGAAATTTTTGGATGATCGGATCATATACAAAGTGCGACACTCCACCTTGGTATCAAACTTAGTCTCAGTAAGAAAGAAGTCTGGGGAAATCTACTTGTGTGTTGATTTCTGAAATATTAACCGTGCCTTAGAAAAATATAATTAGCCTGTGTCATTTATGGAGTAGATATTGCAAACAGTATCAGGGTCATAAATGTTTTCTCCCTTTGATGGATATTCAGGATAAAACGAGGTTCTGGTCTCAGAGCTTGACAGATTTAAAAAAACCTTTCGGATGAAGAGGGGCACATTCGAATTCAGGCGAATATCATTTGGGTTGATTAATGTTGGTGCTACATTTCAACGTGCCATGGACATCACATTCCAAGTATTGATTGGACAGAGTGTAGTGGTCTATCTTGATGATGCTATAGTGTTTTCAAAACAAATATTTGATCACATAGGCCACTTGAAGAAAAATTTTGAGCGATGTCGTATGGATGAGATATATCATAATCCCAATAAGAGTATCTTTACAGTGTCTAAGGGTAACCTCTTGGACAACATCATTGTTAAGAGTCATATTAAATTGGACATGGAGAGGATCAAAGGAATCACACAAATTTCCTTCCTAGTGAATAAAAAGGCTATGATATCCTTTTTGGGGAGAACTAATTTCCTCCACACGTTCATTTACGATTACACTTAGACTCTTAAACTAATACATGAGATGATAAAGAAGGATGTAATATATACATGGGTCAGAAGGGAAAAGGATGCATTTTCCCATATCAAACAAGCTTTTGTAGAAGCACTTGCATTATACAAAGAAGACTTCAGCAAAGGTTTTTTCTCTACATCATTGCTTCTGACACTTCTCTTTTAATTGTGCTCACACAAAATGATGACCAAAACAATGAGCGACCTATATCTTTCATCAATGCCAGTATTCGATGACCTGAACTCAATTATCATGCCATTAACAAGCAGGTTTACGTAGTTTACAAGGAAGTGAAGCATTTTTGGCCCCATCTTCTAAAAAATCACTATATTATCTTTGCTCCCCACCTAAAAGTTAGATCATTGTTTGTCTGACAAGCGCTGAGTGAGAGAAGAGTGAACTAGAAGACTGGACTATAGGAATATTACTTAGAATTCAAACTAGTTCACATAGTCAAGGGGCATGGTGTATGTCAAATAACAGCAGAGGCAGTGGACACAAAGGATGAAGAATATCTCTTAGGTTGGGAGAAATAAATCGAAATGTATAATGTTGAGCGAGCTACGCCCACTACTATCATGAAATCTCGGTACACAGATGTGCGCCAATACCTTGAGGATGAAACCATTCCCTCTAATCTATCTGAATGGAAAAAGAAGGCACTCAAACATAAAGAATTATCTTACTATCGGGTGTGTGGGGTGCTTATTAGAAATCACCATAATGGAGTACTACTCAGGTGTTTGGAAGCACATGCGTAAGAGAAAGTACTATGTGATGTTCATGACAGACTAGCTAGAGGAAATTTTATGGGTAACCAAACAACACATAAAGTAATGCAGGCTGACTTTTATTGGCCTACTTCTTTCATGGATTCTCATGCTTATGCCTGCAAGTGTTTGGTCTATCATAGGTCTTCTGATAGAAACAAGGAGTTAGATGCCCCATTGCAGCCCATTATAGTGGAAGAATGATTTCAAGAGTGGGGCTTGGATATCATTGAAGAAATATTTCTGCATTCATCAAAGAAGCACCACCATATTCTCACTGCTACAAATTATTCACGCGGTGGGAAGAATTAGTGTCTCTCAAACATGTGAATGATCAAGAAGTCATAAATTTCCTTCAACAGAAAATCATTTCCAGTTTCAACATTCCTACTTCAATTGTTTTCAACAATGCAACATACTTTTCATCTCTAAGGTTTTATGATTTTACATTGGGAAATAATATTATATTCAAAAATTTAGTTAATTATTATTCATAGGGGAATGGTCTTGTTGAATCCACAAATAAGAACCTAATTTGCATCATCAAAAATACCATATTATCTAAGCATCAAAACTGACACTCTTCTTTAGTAAACTCTTTATTGGATGACTGAGTCACGCCAAATCCATCTCAAAACATCTCCCCTAACTTCCTAGTATATCCAAAAGAAGACATCCTTCCACCTAACATTTATTTGTCTGTGCTCCAAAGTTTACAAGAATCCCGAGGAAATCTATGCTTATTAGTGCAACATAGGATGGACACCCTTCACAAATTACAAGAAGAAAGGTTGTAAGAAAAAAAAAATTCATTTCATCAGAATCGTATCAAGGGGTGCTTCAACAAGAAGTTTGTAGGAAAGAACAACTTCAGTGTGGGTAAATTAGACTTGAAGTGGGACAAAGCCCATGAGGACAAAGGAAAACACACTAGGTTTTACTCCATGTGGATTGGTGATCTAATTTAGAATATTAGATCATTGTGTTAAGATCCTCCTTAGATTAGAAACAAAATGCTTTCATTGGGCTTAAGGATTCATGAATTTTTTCAAGTGAAAAAATAGTTTTTTTATGTTAATTTTATGAGCAATTTAACACAAATAAGAGACTAAACAATAGTATAACACATGTACATAACATCATCAAAAACACATCACAATAGGAACATGATAAAGGAATTCCCCCCTCTTGGGCTATCTCTCCTTGCTCCAGCTTCCAATGGCGTGGGCCTCTCTATTATGCTAAAAAGTGTAAAAGGATGTATTTAGAATGCTCAAATGCTTCTAAAACCTACTCCAATGAATCCAGAATGACCAAAAATAGCTACCAAGCCTCATTTTGCATCCAATTTGGTCGAAAATTGAAGAGGTTATGAGGTCTCCTAGTTTCTCCACAATTTCCTTCACAATTTGCACCAAATCCGATCTCATCCTACAAATTCATCCCATTTTCCATTAACGGAGCAACAAATTCCCTAAATTATGGGTGGATTTGTAGGATAATTAATTTGACCCCTGAGGCCTTAAAACCAGAAATTGGATCATATGGGCACCATGCACCCAGGGGCTAGCTGCTGCCGGTGGCATCTCTTCCTCTGGCGTTCTTGGTGAATGCTAATGGTTTAGGAGTGGTCACATAGGCCACATGTTTCATGGTCATGATGATGGTTTCCATAATTATTGTGATCTGCGGATAGTGTTCATATGGGAGGGTCGTCGGTGGTTACACTGGTAGTCTCCCTCCAACCTGGTAGTCAATAAACATTAACACTAACCCACATGCATTGTATCTTAAGTATCAATGACTAGGCAGAGTGGTAAAGTGTTGTCGTGTGTTGTGGGAGGTCATAGTTTTGATTCTTTTGGCCTTCGACCTGTCTTGCCAGCACAAATTTTTTTAACCATTAGGAGGACATGTGGCAGCCTCCAGCTTAGCCATGTGTCACCTCATTATTGTTCCAAACCCAAAACATGCAAACCAATGAAATTCTGACACTTGTCACCTCCGATTCACCACCTGCAACGAATATTCTAAGGAATATTATTTTTGTTGACTGGGTTGTACGGATAACCAGTTAGCATCCCTGTCAGCTCCTGCACCAAATTTACCTATTTTTGAAAATGAACATATTGCATTTTTGGGAGCATACGATGTCCGTTTCGCAAGAAGAGAGTTGTGCCAGATTTAAGATGACAAGCACTACATCATCATTCAGGTTCCACACCATTCTGCCAATTTTGATTTTTAAGCATAATTTTGAGCACCTGATCACTCCTCCCCACTGAAAGCCTTTTGGACCCCAAAAGATCACTTTCAGTCGTCCAACAGGTGAGGGTACAGTTCCCTCACCTTTCCAATCTCAATCCATTTATCATTGACTTGAAACTCGTGATCTACGCAATGCTTGTCATCCCTGGCTTTGCACTTTCCTTTCCCCTTCTCAATTTGTTCTTGCACTATTTTATGTACCATTTGGAGTCGTTCAATGAACTCTTTGTCTTCTTCCATGTTACTATCAGTAGCAACACCCTTCTTACCAAGACGATACAACATATTATGATGCAAATGGTGTTAGCCTCACTCTCATAATAAAACAATTATAAATCCAAATATCATAATTAAATAAATCAAATCTTGAGAATTAGGAGTTAGTTCCTCAAACTAGGGAGTTTAGTTAGGATGAGAGATTCTCTCCAACTAGTTCTCCTAGATTAGTGTGTTGTTGAGATATTTTCTCAACCATAGTGTCTAAGATAGACTTACTATCTTCAGAACAACTTCCTCATGTATTTATGTGTACTATTACCATTCTTTGTACATTGGATGGATTAATTAATAATGAGAATGTGAGGAATGTTGTAAGGCTAAGGCCTTTTTCGCCATGTTTGGTTTCTATATTTCTGAGTGTTTATTTTATTGAGTTTATTTTATGCATGTTAGTTTCCTTCATATGGTATCAGCGCGACAGTGAGATTGGTTAGAGCTGAGCATTAGCTTAAGGGTTTGATAGTCGAATGTGAGATTTGAAGTTGGGATTCTAACATTGCTAGTGAAGTCTGACTAGGAGATTATAAAAATTAGAGGCAACGTAGAGCTTGGCTGTATCCTGGAGGCAGTCCCCTTATGCCCTGGATGGAGACTGGTTCGAGGGAGACCATTACACAGTAACTTTGATTGCAGCAGTCTTAACAAAAATTTCATATCACTAGGCACGTGATTTCCTGCACGGATTATATTCATTTGGCTTGTTTCCATGCCTGGACCGGTTGCTTCAAAACATAAGCCCAGTGCTAGTATCAATATTTACGTGTTCTTGTGTTGGATGTCCAAGTCAATTTGCCAGATCGAGATCATTTCTGGCGCAATCCTACTGCACACAACAGGCTAAATTTGTGGCAAATCAATATGGTCATTCGTGGTTTGCAGAGTCATGATGGGTTGAGCATGGCACTGTGGTGTCAATTTTGATCAATGAAGCAAGCTTACTACATTCCATGGAATGTTCGCACCTCTTGTAGTTCATTGAGTGGCACACATGACATAACGAAGCACCCAGTTGTGCGAGAATTCTCCTTGTTTTCCAGTCATGAATTCATTGAAGAAAGATGTCAGCAGAAACAGGCCTGTCAGGAGATGTTCACATGAAGATGCAAGGAAGAACAACTTCTCCAGAATCATGAGAAATATTTGTGGGGAAATATAATCAATCTTCTCGCAGTTGTTAAAGGTAGAAGATAAAGCTTGTCTAAAGCTTTTTACCAGATGCATTCTTCTATTACACGAACTGATTTCCGGAGATGTGTCCATGTCTAGCCGGATTATTTGATCATTCCAATAATTTTTGTCAATGAGGGACTCAAGAATTTTCTTTCCATACTCTATACCCAAATCCTTTGGTAAAAAGGGAAGCAGTACTTGCAATTTTCCAGTCTGGCCTAGAGTTATGAACATTTGCATATTGCACATAATGTCATTTGTGATGTCTTGAAGAATCAAAATACTTGCTGCATCTTCATATAGGCTGATAAACTCTTTCATATTTTCATCTTGTTGTTTCCACTGGGTAAAAGCATCTAAAAAATTATCTTTACAGACTTTCGCCAGTCTAACAAACTTTGCAATCTGCTGTAACCCAGAATGTCCAATCAAGTGCTCCATATTTTTCAGGGATTTAGAAACATGATACATTTGAATTAACAGGGCTCCCTGGAAACGAAGAATGTGGTTTTGTTTCATGCATAAAGAATACATATTTTCCAATTTTTCATAAACATTTTTTCCTACAGAATAGAGGTCCATTATGAAGAATTTCTTTACAGCCATAGAAAAATTCTGAATGTTTATTTACATGGAAGGATTCTATAATTAGAGTTATGTGCTCTAATGACCAATTTTCTCTACTGCAAGAGGGGTGAAATAGCATTCTTATGCCCTGGACGAGTTCTGTTGGCAAGCGAGACGAGTTTGCTTTGATTGGTGGGCCAAAATCACTCATACAAATTGTTGTGCGTGCACTTTATGGATAGTTGTGTTAATAGGCTGAAATTATCGAGCTCCTTAGCTTCATATAGGCTGTGACTTAGCCCTACACTTGTTGGACACAATACTTGTTGGTGATTGAAGATACATGTGAATAAGGCCGAGTTTGCAAGTTCAGAAATCTAGGTACTTTCTCTAGGTGGTATTCAGAGAGTGTAGTCGAGATCGAAGATGATCAAACCAAAGAGGACTTGAAGTACTTCCTCTGCAAAAGGAAAAGATCATCAATTGACTTAGCTGACAAAGGAGTAGCAGAATCATCATGGTAGATTTTGGGAGATTTGTTTAGTGCAAAACCATTGGCCATGACCATCATTTGCAAAAACCGAAAACCTACCGCAACTCTGTACTAGGAATTTCTAAAATTTAATTCAGGGATAAGAGAATTTTCTTCTAAATCGGCTTTTGTAACTGAAAACATGCCTACTTTATTGTAAATTTTTTTCTAAATAGACTTTTGAAACTGAAAATATGCTCTCTCGCTTTGTAGCAGAAAAGGACTGAAGTACTCAACAATCGCCAGAAGGAGTGAAAGACCCAAATGCCTTTAGCTGCTAAATGACCCTGACATTTGCAGCTTCTACATCTTTTGAAAATTATGTGGAGGAGTACTGGATTAAAGGTGTGCTTTATAATTTTTTGTATTCGTATTTGAAACATAAACTCACTTTTTCATAAATTTATTTTATAAAATCCATAAAATATTTAATTGAAGTTTAAAAGAGAGGCATTAAAGTAAAATTTTTGTAGTGGGGAGATAAGCTATATTTTTTAAAATGAGTGGTTTTTGGGAGAGATAAAGAATGTATAAATTATTTTTTATTTTGGGAGTAATAAGGGTAAAGATTGGGATTAATTTTCTAATAAGGTGTAAGTTTTGTCATTTTGGAGTGATAAGGAGTTATTGTCCAAAGCTAAGACAAATTTATAAGTCTTTGATGTATAAGTATTTTGTAAATTTGGGGTGATAAGTGAATTTGTTTGGGTGGAAGTCATTATTGTAATTCAAAGTAATATTTTACTTTGAGAGCAATTGAGTCAGTGCAGGTAGTTTTTGAAGACAAGTTGCTTCAAGCATTTGTAAGCTTGGCATGCTCATTGTTTGAAGAATTTCATTCACAATGTTGTGAAGGTGAAGGTTGATGTACTTAACTACTTAATAAAAACATATATTTTTTGTGGTGCTTGTGTCCTAGATCCGCCCAAAATTGAATAAGGGGATCTTAGGTACACTGTATGTAATGAATGCGTGTGCATGACTTGTGTTCAAATTATCAAAACGCTCTCTTTATATTATGCTTAAACAACTACATGCACATAAGCAAGCTTCAGTATAAGAACACTTAATCAAGCTCCTGTAGTCAAGCTTAAGTACACAAGCACAAAGTGTCACATCATCAACTTCATAAGATGATCTTCCAATAAAGCACATTTCACATCATGTAATCAAAGCAATCAAGTTAAGGACGCTACAAAATCAAGCATTTCAAGCGAAGACAACATCAACATCATCAACACTTTTTGTATCACTTGTAGATAAACATGTTTTAACTGAATTCTACGGGTGCATTCTCAATTGTAACTGACACCCTAATTTGAATTGTTAAGGTGAATACATTAAGTCAAGTAAGTCTTCAACTATGTCATCAATATTGAACTTGTCACTTGTCTCTTGGGTGCATTTTCAATAGTGTTCAACACCCTTCCTTTTTTTCAGTACGTTCAGTGAGTACATTCAAGAAGGCACAAAGTGTCAATAATCAATGAAAAAAGTTCAAGAAAGTCATCTAGCAAGAAACCATCATCAAACAAGTGTAAATTCTAGTGAGCATCAAATCAAGCGAGTGTTCAAGTGAGAAATAAGCAACAAATCAAGTGAGCATGTCATTCAAACAACAAGGCAAGCGAGTGTGTCATTTAAACAACAAAACAAGCGAGCGTGTCAAAATCAAGTGCGAAAGTTCAAAGCATGACATCTACTACAAACAAGTTAGTGTGAAGTTGATTGAAGCATTCACAAAGTGTCAATGAAGCATTCAAGCAAAGCAATCATCATCAAGCGAGTGTGACATCAAGAGTTCAAACAACCAAGTCATAAAACTCTAGCAAGTGTTTAAAGCATCAACAGTCAGCAATAGTATAAGAAAAGTTGAATTAAGGTGAGCAAGCTAACATGGCGACACACATTCAACTGTCCCAAATTCTTAACAATTTGATTTTATCAACAACGGATGACATGGTACAAATAAGCCAAAAAACGCTTGTTGATTTCCAAGTGCATTTTCAACATGCACATGCAATGATTGAGTTTCTTCAACTAGAGTCGAAACTTAAAAGAGATGAGTTGCAATAGAAGAGTGATGTTTCTAGGTCTTTCATCCATACAGATGAAGATAAAGATGTTGATTCCAATTCACTGATCCAACCAACTTCAAGTGTCGAAGTGGTCCCTGATCTAGTTCAACTTTCTTCTAAACCAATCATCACGCCATGGGAAGAATTTCAAAGTAACAAAAATCGACGAGGATTAGGATATGACAAAGATGAAAACAACTTTCATATCCCTGATTATTCTAAGTTCATCAAGCTCATCAGTGTAGGGTTTCTTGATCAAATAATTAACAAGCCATGAGAAAGTTGCAGACAAATAGACATGTGCACAAACTATAGTTGCAGTCAAACCAAAATGCCTTCATTATAAAAGAGCCGGTCATCTGGAAGATCAATGTTTTGATCTCCATCCTTGTCACCATTGTGGAAAGTCAAATCATTCATCAGCACAATGTAGTAAACAACAAAAATAAAGTATATTGAAGATTGATTATTCATGGATTGATCCCTGGGAATGGTCATCCATGGTCAGAAGATTGTATAAGTTTTACAATCGAATTCACTCACACATATTGTAGCCAATAGTAAAAATGAATATGGTACTCTCATGCAGTTGAACGGGGGAGTACACTGGTGAAACTCTCCTACAATTGAAGGGGGGAGAGTTCAGAAATCAAGTGAAAATAATTGTCTCTCCTTTCAGCTGACAAAGGGGGGCAAAGATCAATGAAATTGACAGTGGTTGTTAGATTGAAGGTATCAACAACATCAACAAAGCAGCTAGTGGGAATTTTCATTTGGGGGGGAATGTTAGCGTCACTCTCATAATAAAACAATTATAAATTCAAATATCATAATTAAATAAATCAAATCTTGAGAATTAGGAGTTAGTTCCTCAAACTAGGGAGTTTAGTTAGGATGAGAGATTCTCTCCAACTAGTTCTCCTAGATTAGTGTGTGGTTGCGATATTTTCACAACCATGACGTAGTATCTTGAGACCAACTTCCTCATGTATTTATTTGTACTATTATCATTATTGTTCATTGGATTGGATTGATTAATAATGAGAATGTGAGGAATGATGTAAGGCTGAGGCATTTTTCACCATGTCTAATTTCTATATTTCTAAGTGTTTATTTTATTGAGTTTATTTTATGTGAGTTAGTTTCCTTCAAATGGAAAACAAATTCCTCCACTTGATTCCTTTGACTCAAGATTGAATGTACATCTTGAATGCATTTGATTTTCTAAACATAACTTTCATGTAAAACAAAATGATGCTTGAAGAAAGTAGTTATTCAAACTATAGGCCTAGAAAGTACATCAACAAACTTATCGCTTGTACCTTTTTTATACCTTTTGAAGTAGTGGAATAGTAGAAGAAAACCCATCCAATGGAAGTGCCTTTGTCACTGCAACTTAAACACTTTTCCATTGAAAATTTATGAATGAAAAGAAATCGGCTTACCACATTGCATAAAGACTACACCCATGGCATAGTCACATACATCAACCTAAAACTCAAATGACTTTTTCAAGTTTAGAAGAGAAAGTATAAAGGTTGAATTTATCTTTTGTTTTAAAGCATTAAATGCCTCTTGTTGTTTGCCTTCGCATTGGAAGGCATTTTTCACAATTGCCAAAGAATATAAATGAGCTACAATAAAAGAAAAATTAACAAAATCTCTCCTCCAACATTGCACTGCTCCCAAAAAACCTCTTATCAAAATGACTATCTTGAGCATTGACCAACCCATAATGGCATCAATCTTAGAGAGGTCTAACTTTTGCTCACCTTCTGCAATATCATGGCCCAGGTACATCAAAGAAGTTTTATCCAACATATACATTGACATCTTCAAAAACAAATGTTCTTGACATATGACATCAAGTATTTTTTTCTCACACGTGACATGTTCATAATGAAATTTTTTGAAAATGAAAATGTCATCCAACTAGATTATGATGTCTATAAATGGCTTCAACTCATCTTTCTTCATATGCATGAAAGTAGTAGGAGCATGGAAAATACCAAAAAACATAACAAGCCATTCAAACAAGCCTTGCTTGGTTTTGAATGTCGTCTTCCATATATCTCCTTCAACAACTCTACTTTGATGAAAACCACTTCTTGAATCCCATTCAATGAAATGCTTACTATTCTTCTTGGGCGCCAAAACAAGAGGTGCACCATATGGTAAAGGAGAAGTTCAGATGATCCTTTTGTTCAACAATCCTTGGATTTGTTTTGTTATTTCCACACTTTCCCTTCTTAATATCCTGTGCATGTCAATGTTAGGAAGAAGACACTTTTGTTGCAATGGTATTTCATGTTGGATTCTCCTCTTGTAAGGAAATCCTTTTGCTTTTTGAAACACCTCATCATCATGGTTTAATACATCAACTAAATCAATTTTCAATTTTTAATTACAACCATCAAATGATTCATAATCAATGTCATCATCGGGTTTCATCATAAGAAGCACTAAATTCTTACTTGAATTCACTAGTCTTTTCATTTTCCCTACATTAACTAATGAAGGATTTAGTTTCTTGCGGTGAGTTATCACAATATACTCATAACATCCTTAAACAATTGGTACTTGTTTTCATGACAATAGAAGATTGCTTTTCTATCATAAAGGTAAGGACTACCCAAAACAATTTTTGATATATCAAGTGGTACAACATATAATTCAACTTCTTCAATGAAGTTTGTTGTGATTGCAAACCAAAGAATACATTTTCTTGTAACATGTAAGTTTTTCCTTCCTTATCCAACCCAATGGATATGGCTTGGGATGTAAAATGGTTTCAAGATTAAATTGTTTGACTAAGTCATCAAATATCAAGTTGGTTTGAGACCCACTATCAAAAAGTGTGTCGATTTTTGTATGTTTTGAGATTACAATCAAATGAAATAATTCAAACCTTGTTTCTTCATTTTGAGTAATAGTGTGACAATTTGATATACTAGTGCTAACAATGGATTATTTTCATTTTATACCCATGGCTGTAATTCTATGTTCATCATTGAATCGGATCCCAAATACTCTTGAATGACAAAAATTGTCTTTTCTTTTCCTTTGTTGTTGAATTTATTTGGTTTCATTTTGGGACGAAGCTTCCAACAATGAACTTCGTCGTGACCCTCTCTAGTGTTTACATATTGTTTTCTCTCCATGCTTTTTAATGGATGCATTTTTCTTTCCCTTGAAACCCTTTTGTTTGTCTTTACCCTTAAATGTCTTTTTACTGCCTTCTTTTCGATTGCTTTTCCCTCCTACTTCAAGATGAGTGGCTTGCACATGCATGTCATCTAGGTTATTGGGATTAAACATCAAGATAGTATGCCTAAGGTAACTGTGTAAACCCCCTATATACTTCAGCAATGTGTCCTGTGATTTCAAATATACACCTAATATTAAAGACCATTTTCTAAATTCTTTGGTGTAATATTGTACATTTTGACCTCTATGTTGTCTAAAGTTCCGCCCATTCATGATGGATTTCTCAATATATGCTGGAGGGTAGAATTGTATTTTGATTGCAGTAATGAAATCAATCCAAGAAATTGAGATCTTACCATGTTTTTTAATCTCCTCTTGGGTCATTGATTCCCACCATATTAATGTCGCAACCTCCATTCTCAAGGAAGCTAACTGAATCTTTATGTCATCCTCTTGAAGGTTTTGAATCCCAAAATATACCTCCAACTGATGAATCCAATTATCAAGTTTCTCTACATTCACTTCACCATTATACATGGCAACTCAAATTTAACATCAAGTTTTAAAAAAGGTGATTTTCCAGTTCCGTTTGAAGTATGATTATGAGTAGGAGTAAGGGTTGTGTTAGTGGAAGAGGGTGAAGATGCTTGTGAGGAAGAAGATGAATAAGATGGTGTAGAGGGTGGAGGTTTGTCTTAGTTTCCATTACCTCCTTTTCCACTACCTCCTCCTAAAGAACATTCTCCTTTGGGAGGTTTGGAACTTTACCCTTTCATCCTAGTATGCCTCTCTTCATAGAGGACCTTCACCATCTTTGTCATATCAAAGAAAGCCTTCCTGTAGGTATTCTTATCTTTTGTCATGTTTGTAGGTTCTCCTTCATAAGAGATGATCTTTGGAGTC
Source organism: Pinus taeda (assembly GCA_000404065.3). Taxonomy (NCBI): domain Eukaryota; kingdom Viridiplantae; phylum Streptophyta; class Pinopsida; order Pinales; family Pinaceae; genus Pinus; species Pinus taeda. Next base: position 228,678 of record APFE031680058.1, on the reverse strand, counting down.
TCAATTACAACTTGAGGCTGAACTGGTGTTGGAAATTGTGGCAATCTTTATCTCCTTCCCCTTGACCCAACTTCAGGGCTTCCAATAAGCTTCTCTTGTCCCCTTTTGAGTGTTAACCTTCTAAGAATGACATAAACTTTCAAACAGTTAAATCCTCCTCATATTAGAAACAAAATGATTTCATTGTGCTTAAGGGTTCATGAATTTTTGCAAGTGAAAAATGAGTTTTTTATGGTAATTTTATGAGAAATTTAACATAAATAAGAGACTAGACAATAGCATAAACATGTACAGAACATCATCAAAAACACATCACATAGGAACATGATAAAGGAGTTCACCCCTAGTAGGCTATGTCTCCTTGGTCCAGCTTCCAATGGCTTGGGCCTCTCTATTATGCTAAAATGTGTAAAACGATGTGTTTACAATGCTCAAATGCTTCTGAAACCTGCTCCAATGAGTCTGGAGTGTCCAAAAAAGGCACCTAGTCTCTTTCTGCATCCAATTTGGTCAAAAACTAAAGACATTATGACATCTCCTAGTTTCTCCACTATTCACTCCATAATTTGCAGCAAATCTGGTATCATCCTACAAATTCGCCCCATTTTCCGCCAACGGAGCAACAAATTCCCTGAATTACTGGCAGATTTTTACGATCATTAATTTTTCCACCGCAGCCTTTGAGCCAAAAATTGGGTCATATGGGGGCCATGCACCCAGGGGCTATCCCCTAGCACTGGCCCCCATCCCTCTGACGATCTTGGTGAATGCTAATGGTTTAGGAGCAGGTACATACGCCGCTTTTCCAATAGTCATGGTTGTAGTTTCCATAACTGTTGCAGGCTATGGATAGTGTTCACATGGGATGGCTGCTAATGGTTAGGCTGGTGGTCTCCCCCCAACCTGGTAGTCAATAAACATTAACACTAACCTGCATGCATTTTATGTTAAGTATCAATGCGTAGGCAGAGTGGTAAAGCATTTCAATGTGCTATAGGAGGTCATTGTTTTGATTCTTGTGGCCTCCAACCTATCTTTGTAAAAGAAAATTGTTCAACCATTAGGAGGACACATGGCAACTTCTAGCTTAGCCACGTGTCACCTCCTTCTTGGTCCAAACCCAAAACATGCAGACTAATGAAATTATGACACTTGTCACCTTCTGATTCACTACCTATAAGGAATATTCTAAGGATATTCCATAAAATATTCCAAGGAATATTCTTTTTGCTAAATACGTTGTACAGATGCTGAGTCAGCATCTCGGTCATCTCCTGCACCAAATTTGCCTATTTGGGAAAGTGAACAGATCGTGTTTCTGGGAGCATACGGTGTCCATTTTGCATGAAACGAGTTGCGTTGATTCATATTGACAAGAACTGTTAGACGCAGTCTTGTCAGTCCTCTGTCAGAGTCAAATTCACCAAGGTTCATTTCTCATCACTTGCAGTCATCAAATGCCATTTTGGTCAAAAAGAGTTATTTTAATTCTTGAGTCCAGGGTTTTGTCTCCAGAAGTGTGAAATAACGCTTGCAGGCCAGAGGGAGGTTCAATAAGTTTCTTATTTCAAGAGTTTCATCATCACTAATGCTCAAAGATATTTCTTCTTCAAAACTCTATTTTGAAGAAGAAATTGTCAAATTTGTTTTATGATATGCTCCATTAACAAAATGAACTCTTGGCAAATCATCCTAATTGTCGAATATACAACACGCTCAGTAGTTTGGTGGAGTTTGATGGTTATTGTCTTGAAAGTGAACCATGTGTGGCTTGTAGCTGTCCAGAAGTGCCTTATACAAGAATGAAGTTGGACAATCTAAAATCTGAGACCAAGTTCACTGACAATTGAAACATTGTCAAATGTACAGGTAGCCATACTATCCAAAGTGTCACGATGACTGTTCATGTTGCTCGCCAGTCAAAACTAGTTAAGTTCTCAATTTATATTACAATAATAGGCCTATTTTCACTACAACACCATGGCACACATTTGGTGGGATTCATGTTTGCACCAATGGTTTTGACTTGTCTACTATGCATCGGAGCGATTGGCCTCTATAATATTATTTGTTGGAATCCATATGTACATCGGGCACTCTCTCTATATTACATGTACAACTTTTTGAAGAAAGGCACAACGAGGAAGTTGGATGTCCTTGGGAGGCATTCTATTGTGCATCACTTGTTCAGAGGAAATGTTTGCAGACCTTGGGCACTTCTCACAATTATCAAGCAAGAAATTGTTAAAACGCCCAAAAGAAAAATTGAGTAGTGAAGTCTTTGGGCTTTTCGATTACCTGTACCTTCTTTCTGATGGAAAGACTGTGTAATTTGGTGAAGCCAAAATGGCTCAAGAGGTTTCGGGCAAGCAGGTCTTGCTTGTCCCAGAACGCGAAATCCTGCAGACCATTTCCTCCGTTGCATCAATTAGGATTTTGACAAAGTAAAGGACACACTAAAGGGATCATTTACACACCACAAAATAATGTAGGAAGTGGAAGTGAGAGACCCTTTGCTCAAAGTTTACTCAGCCCAAGCCATAAGAATCTTGACTGAAGCTTTCTAGTCATCTCAGTATGCTATGACAGCAGCAACTAGGGTTTAGGAAATGTCTCAAATTAAAGGAACAGTGTTGAAACCCAATGGAAGTCAAGCAAGCTTCTGGATGCAACACCTGACATTGACAAGGAGGTATTTTGTTAATATGTACAGAGATATTGAGTATTATTGGTTAAGAGTAATGATATATACATTGATATATCATGCCATTGTGGCAAGGGGCTCTTGTGGTGCCTTTGTAGCAGGATTCATGACTTTCATGTCTATAGGAGGCTTCCCATAATTCTTAGAGAACATGAAGGTTTTCCACCATGAGAGGCTCAGTGGACAACATGGAGTGGCAGTTTCGCAATTGCGAATTTTTTTTATCATATTTTCCATACGTATTAATGGTGGCCGGATTCTCTACCATGATTGTCTTTTTCATGGTGCAGTTGCATCAGGCTTATGTTCGCTTTTCATACTAGTTTCTGGATATGCTTGGCATAATTGTTGTGGTTGAAAGTTTGATGATGATTATTGTTGCTTTGGTACCGAACTTTCTGATGGGAATTAGAACAGACGTTGTAATTCTGGAAATTTTTATGATGACTTCAGGATTTTCCTGTCAGGTAACCGAGCTTCCCAAGCCAATCTAGCGCTATCCTATTTCCAGTATAAGTTATAGTGCATTGAGCCTACCACGCGCCGCATTGGGAGCAGGCGCAGTGCATAGGCGCAGCGTGGCGCACTGGGCCTCCTTCCACAGTGTTATTTTTAATGGGCGCAACGCACATGTAGCGCGCGACGCACTGGGCACGCGTGCGACACACATAGCCTCCCAAAGAGGAACTGTGCCACAAACATTACAATGAATCCAATTCTCTTGCTGTAGTTCCAAACGGCAAAGCTACTTCGAAATGAATAAATTGGCTTCAATATATGACTGATTTGGTCATGTGGAGTGATCCTCCAAAATCTGCTTTTGTATTTGGGTCAGGCTCTTTTTGCGTCCTATCATCATGTTTTACACGGGATTTTTCCTTCAGTTTGGTGACCACTCTCTCATACTCTGCCTTATCTTATCTGGCAGTAGTGTTCTTTTATAACTCATTTATTCGCAGGGGGGCAATCGACTTGGATGTTAGTTCCACAAACTATGAGCTAAGTGAAGCAGACGCTCTTCGTGTCATTGGAGTGATTCTTCCACCAGTCAATGCCTTGTTTGCAAAAATCAGAGATCTGTTTTCTGGGGAACCATCTACCACTTTGAAGTTCGCATCTGTTCTATGGTTACCAGCTCAATGTGGCCACATGATGACAATATGGACTCTGATAAGGCTTGCATTTTTCTCATCTTCACCATCCCCAAACTTTATTCCTAATTTTCTGCCCAATTGCATGGATATGGTCTAAGATTATTTCTTTGTCGTTGGGAAAATATGGAATGCAGTCACAATTGAACGCAGTATTTGCTAGACACAATTGGAATGCAGTCACAATTAGAACGCAGTCAAAATAACAGTGATGGCCCCGAAAATACACGCACAGCATCATTATAAAGTCTAAGATCTCAGTCATATGTTCATAGTCTCGATGTAATAAAAGAAGCCATGATCTCGGTGAAAGTATTTCGATGCAATTGCCATAGATGTATTCCGTGATTCATTTGAAATAGCTCAGACCGATGCATGGTTGGGAAATGCCTATGTCTTTTCCGCTGGAGCTGAATTTAACTGTATATACACGTGCTCCTCAGAAACTACGTGGCTATCTCCATTCTGGGCACGCAAAGGCTACTTAGAGGGATAAAGGGTGCATAAAGGAATTACGTGGCTTTGCTCAGAAGGACAATAGGTGCATAATCATACGTTTTGATCCTTTTAAACAGACACCCTCCGCAATCCATTAATGTTTTCGACTACATTGCAGAGCTTAGACTACCAGGTATTATTGAGCAGTGGGATGTGTTGCTCCCATGGAAATCTTAAAACAATTGGAATACTCCACATATATTGTCTGAAACCCAACCCCAAAATTATTTACATAGTTGCTTTGAAGATGGAGGACTTAGAAAGAGAATGGGCACACGCAACCTTCGATGTAGAAGCCATGAAAATCGTATGGGTAGGCAGTCAGCAGTCATTTCAATTACACCACAAATTGGCTTCAGTAGTTGCCAATGATCCCAAGCTGCTGATTTATTGGCAGTACTGCTAAATCGCCTTGGCTAATTTTCGATGACAAAATTATTATTGCTGTGAATTTTATCTTGCAAGCAAATACATTGGCAGACTCCACTTTTTTTTTCGGAAGGACAACAAGCCAAAAATGACTCGTAAAGAACTATTTATCAGCGGAATTAGAAAAGTAGCTCACTGTAGAGAACTCACTCTCGAACTTAGGCTTTCAGAGGATGATGCAGTGAACATTAAGGATGCTTAGAGATGATAAAGCTTATGATGACTTACAATGGATTCATCTAGTGATTACACCAAAGAAGGTGGACAAAGTGTAGTAAACAGGCCCTTACTAAAGGTTTCTCTCCATTGAAACATGATCAACAAGGGTTGAAACAATGGAATATGTTTGTTCCTGTATTGAGGACTCAAGCAACAGCAGAACAACAAAAGAAGTGGCTACCTTTAGCAACTATCATGTCAGTTATTGGTTGTTATGCACAAACGGAAATGGGGCAAGGTTCTAATGTACAAGGGCTGGAAACTATTGCTACTTTTGATCCATCTACTGATGAACTCATCTTGAAGAGTCCAACTCTCACATCTACAATGTGGTGGCCAAGAGGCTTGGATAGGGTTGAAACTCATGCAATTGTTCATGCACGGCTGATTTTAGACAGGGACTATGGTGTGCACGCATTCACTGTACAAATTCGAAGTATGGAGGATCATAAACCCTTGACAACAATAACAGTGGGGGGCATTGGACAAAAGTTTGGGAATGGTGGAAATAATATAGTGGATAATGGTTTTGCACAGTTCAATAACACTCGAATCCCTCATGACCACTTGCTAATGTGAATGGCTATAGTAACAAAATAGGGCAAATATGTACGCCAAAATGTGCATAGACAGTTTTTATATGGAGGCACAATCACTGCACGGCAAACCATTCTCATGGAAGCTTCAGTGTGTCTTTCTCCTACTGTTACTATAGCTGTGAGGTATAGTGCTGTTAGGCGGCAGTTTAGCCTTGACAACGGGAATCGGGAAATACAGATGCGATTGAAAAATGTAGGAAATCTTGTGGGGGGCATGGTTACTTATGTGCTAGTGGACTTCTAGAGCTATTTGCAACATATATACCTGCTTGCACATATGAGGGTGACAACACAATTCTTTTTATCTAGGTTGGCAAATTCCTTGTAAAGACGATTCTCAACATGAAAATTAGTGTGAGACCTCAGGGAATGACTCAATATCTAGCAGATCTAGACCTCCTGACAACAAAAGATTGTGAAGTAACAGATAAGGATGACTGGTTGAGTTCTAACGTCGTTTTGGGCACACTCAAGGCAAGGGCAGCAAGGCTTGCACTTTCTATATCCAGGCACACACGGAGATTTCCTGATCAAGATGTTGGATTTGAAGAGTATCACAATGGCTGTGTTGCAAATTCAATTAGCTCAAAGGGTATGTTTAAACTTATTCAGAGACAAGGTCCTTTTGGGCCTTTCATGGCACTGGTTAATACTGATGGATCTGTCGCTCATTATAAAAATTGGTTTCAAAAGGCAAGAGAGAAGTTGAAAGGTCAAAGCCAAAAGGGAAGACCGAAATGCCTAATTAAAAAACGTAGATGTCTATTGTGTCAGGGAAATAGTATCGGATGTTTATGTTGGCTTCAGTTATGACTTAGGAGGGTTACACTTCAGATTTCATTGGTCATCAACAAATAAAATGTAACGCTACTCCTTTTTAGAGTAGACTTTTCCTATTCTCATGATTTTAGGTGAAATGGCCCCTATTCCCAATCGGTCTATTTTCCCATTCCTGAGGTGTATTTAGTGTATGAAAAATTATGTGTCAAGGGTTCTGAGTTCTGGGAAATGGTGGAGGAATAACTCAGTGTTTGGCTGTACAGTTTGAAAGAGAAATAATTAAATGGTGCAGCTCTAATTTATAAGATTCTTGCGGTATGAGTTTTGGCATGTGTTTTTTCTCTCTGTTTCATATGTATCCTGTGATGTTTTGCAGTTCAGTCATGATCATTTCCAGCTGAATACTTTTAAGTGAGAAAGGTAGAATTCAGTCATTGCTCTGCCTTGAGGAAGTGTTCAGTCCTTATGTGTTTTCTTCTGCCTGGAAAGGATTCATACATTAATGCCCTTTTCAGCTTTCCCAAACAGTCTTTTCACCCAATTTAAATTCAATTCAGTTCCTAAAACCTCATGCTTATCTCGCCTTATGAAATATCCTGCGCCTTTGGTTAAATCTCTACTCATGCTGTCCTTGTCCCATAGAGCCCAGCAACTTAGTCATTTAATCAAATATCCCTCATTCATATTCATTTACTAGCCTAAAATCAATTCCCATTTTAAGTCATCTCGGACTCTATTGATAATTTTATCAAGATAGACCCAGAGAGAGCCCTCTCTTTTCCTCGTAGGGCTATCTATGAGGCTGAGCTTTGTTTGATGTTGCCTTGAACCTCACCTTCCTTCAGCCTGAGGCAGATTCGAGTGCTAACATAGTGGCGACTCCGCTGGGGAGAAAAAATGGTTTGCTTGTAGATTGTCTTTCCCTAGGACATATCTCAAGTTCAGATCTGATGGTTGATGGTGAACAACGATCAAATATAAGAAGACACCTGAAATCATTCACCAGGCGACTCCTTTCACTGAAGAATCCAGCGATCGGTGCTTCATGGTGACTCCATTGTAGAGGGATCGGTATCTTTGAATTTTTTTTTTTAAATGGAGTAGATTGCAAGAAGATACGCTCCCATGAGCCGAGATCACATTCCAGGCTTTCCAAATAAAATTCCAAAGGTAGATTGGTCAAGGAATCTGTCTACGTTTAAAGATGATGGTAAGAAGGACGCTACTTTACATCTAGTTAGATTTCACATGCATATTCGCAAGTTGAAAGTTGATTTTCCCGAAGATTTCCTGATGAAGATATTCCTGGCCACTCTGGAAGGTGAAGCCAAATCTTGGTATGAAAATTTTCTGCCTGCTCGTATTTACTGTTTAAAGGATTTTCATGCCCTGTTCATTGAAATATATAAAGACTCTTATCCATCATTGAATCTAGTTCATGACTGTTGCAAACATGCTTCTACTTTTATTGAAAGCCTTGAAAAATACTATGAGGATGATAATTTTATGAATGATGAGATCATGGAAGCCCTGTATGAAAATCCCTTTCAGCAGCGTAAAGACGATCATGAAAATTTGCAGCATGATCAAGATTGTAGTACGGTGGAAGATGAAGGAGTTTTGCCTCTTGATAGTCAACATGAATTACATGAAATGGATCAGCAATATGAGGAAAATTTATATACTCCTTCACTTGAAATCAATAAAGACAATCACTGTTTGAGTAAGAGAAAACAAAAAATATCATCTCCTCTATCTGAAGACGAGATAGAGAAACTCTTGAACGGTCATATTCCAGCTCCAGTTAATGCAGATCGACAGTGTGCACATGGTCAAGAAGGTGATGGTGGAGCTTCTTCCTCTTCTGAAAAAGATGACAGTCCTGTAAGCAACTTTATAGATCAGCAGGATGAAGATTGCCATATGGTTGCAAAAGATGAAAGACAAAGTGTTGTTTCAGATCTGTCCATAGAAAAAGACAGCATGCCGGGAATTCAAGTTTCAATTTCAGAATGTGATGAAATTAAGTCACCCATTTCAGATTCAGATTCAGATTGTGATGACCAAGAAAACATTGTACCGAATCCCATGAAGGGAAACTCTGCTGCTGAAAACATCTGGAATAAAGAAGACAGAGTTATGAATACAAAATTTCTCATGTCGTCAGAGCAGAGCCTTCACAAAGAGGAACGTATTCGTATTTGTGAAAGAGACTAGCATCACATGAAATGGACACCTTGTTTCTTCAAACGGAAATAAATCTTCATGTTTTTCAGGATCCAATGGAAAATCTGTTGCAGTTAGCAAGGAAGGTGTTTATTGCAATATTCGGTGATGAAGGAGATTAGGGTCAGTTAGCTTTTTGGATGCCCAGTTACAAGTATCTACTGTTGACCAAGAGATTGGATCAGGAGAATCAATCAAGAAGGCACCTACTTGATTGCTTACTTTGGCATTTTGATATAGTTTGATCGTATATGGCCTTGTAAGAAACACAGGTGGCCATGTACTGCCACCAAGCTTTAAGTTTAAGTTCAGGTTTTGGTATTTTGAGTTAGTTTGCTAGAATTAAGCTTTTCAGTCATTTCAGTTCGCATTGAGTCAGTTTGAGTCAATTTTTAGTCAATAAATTGAGCCATATTGGTTTGTCGGAATAATGGACTCCATAGCCCAATGGATGAAGGCAATGTCTAGCTCTTCCAGAGATCTATTGTTCTTGGCACCTCCACAGAGTAGCAGCTGCCATCCCAATTGGAGCCAATGTTAGACTCGGTCTTGTCAGTCCTCTGTCAGAGTCAAATTCACCAAGGTTCATTTCTCATCATTTGCAGTCATCAAATGCCATTTTGGTAAAAAATAGTCATTTTCATTCTTGAGTCCAGGGTTTTGTCTCTAGAAGTGTGAAATAATGCTTGCAGGCCAGAGGGAGGTTCAATAAGTTTCTTATTTCAAGAATTTCATCATCATTGATGCTCAAAGATATTTCTTCTTCAAAACTCTGTTTTGAAGAATAAATTGTCAAATTTGTTTTATGATACGCTCCATTCACAAAATGAACTCTTGGCAAATCATCCTAATTGTCGAATATACAACACGCTCAGCAGTTTGGTGGAGTTTGATGGTTATTATCTTGGAAATGAACGATGTGTGGCTTGTAGCTGTCCAGAAGTGCCTTATACAAGAATGTAGTTGGACAATCTAAAATCTAAGACCAAGTTCATTGACAATTGAAACATTGTCAAATGTACAGGTAGCCATACTATCCAGAGTGTCACGATGACTGTTCATGTTGCTCGCCAGTCAAAATCAGTTAAAGTGCTCAATTTACATTACAATGGTAGGCCTATTTGCACTACAACACCATGGCACACATTTGGTGGGATTCATGTTTGCACCAATGGTTTTGACTTGTCTACTATGCATCAGAGTGATTGGCCTTTATAATATTATTTACTGGAATCCATATGTACATTGGGCACTCTCTGTATATTACATGTAAAAATTTTTGAAGAAAGGCACAACGAGGAAGTTGGATGTCCTTGGGAGGCATTCTATTGTGCATCACTAGTTCAGAGGCAATGTTTGCAGACCTCGGGCACTTCTCACAATTATCAAGCATGAAATTGTCAAAATGCCCAAAAGAAAAACGGAGTAGTGAAGTATTTGGGCTTTTCGATTACCTGTACCTTCTTTCTGATGGACAGACTATGTACTTTGGTGAAGCCAAAATGTCTCAAGATGTTTTGGGCAAGCAGGTCTCACTCATCCCAGAACGCGAAATCCTGCAAACCATTTCCTCCGTTGCATCAATTAGGATTTTGACAAAGTAAAGGACACACTAAAGGGATCGTTTAGACACCACGAAATAATGTATGAAGTGGAAGTGAGAGACCCTTTGCTCAAATTTTACTCAGCCTAGGCCATAAGAATCTTGACCGAAGATTTCAAGTCATCTGAGTATGCTATGACAGCAGCAACTAGGGTTCAGAAAATGTCTCAAATTAAAGGAACAGTGTTAAAACCCAATGGAAGTCAAGCGAGCTTCTAGATGCAATGCCTAACATTGACAAGGAGGTTTTTGTTAATATGTAAAAAGATATTGAGTATTACTAGTCAAGAGTAATGATATATACATTGATATATCACGCCATTGTGGCAAGGGGCTCTTGTGGTGCCTTTGTAGCAGGATTCATGACTTTCATGTCTATAGGAGGCTTCCCATCATTGTTATAGAACATAAAGGTTTTCCACCATGAGAGGCTTAGTGGACACTATGGAGTGGCAGTTTTGCAATTGCGAATTTTTTTTATCATCTTTTCCATACCTAGTAATGGTGGCCGGATTCTCTACCATGATTGTCTTTTTAATGGTGCAGTTGCATCAGGCTTATGTTCGCTTTTCATACTGGTTTCTGGATCTGCTTAGAATAATTGCTGTGGTTGAAAGTTTGATGATGATTATTGCTGCTTTGGTACTAAACTTTCTTATGGGAATTGGAACAGGCGTTGCAATTCTGGAAATTTTTACGATGACTTCAGGATTTTCTCGTCATGTAACCGAGCGTCCCAAGCCAATCTGGTGCTATCCTATTTCCTGTATAAGTTATGGCGCATTGAGCCTCCCGCGTGGCGCACTGGGAGCAGGCGCAGTGCATAGGCATAGCACGGCGCACTAGGCCTCCTGTCACAGTGTTATTTTTAATGGGCGCGGCGCACATGGCACGCGCGACGTACATAGCCTCCCAAAGCAGAGCTATGCCACAAACATTACAATGAATCCAATTCTCTTGCTGCAGTTCTAGATGGCAAAGCTACTCGGAAAGGAACAAATTGGCTTCAGTATATGAATGATTTGGTCATGTGGAGTGATCCTCCAAAATTTGCTTTTCTATTTGGGTCAGACTCTTTTTGCATCCTAACATCATGTTTTACACGGGATTTTCCCTTCACTTTGGTGACCACTCTCTCATACTTTTCCTTACCTTATCTAGCAGTAGTGTTCTTTTATAAGTCATTTATTCATGGGGGGCAATCAACTTACTACTTCCTCAAACTATGAGCTAAGTGAAGCAGACGCTCTTCGTGTCATTCAAGTGATTCTTCCGCCAGTCAATGCCTTGTTTGCAAAAATCAGAGATCTGTTTTCTGGGGAACCATCTGCCACTTTGAATTTCACATTTGTTCTGTGGTTACCAGCTCAATGTGGCCACATGATGACAATATGGACTCTAATAAGGCTTGCATTTTTCTCATCTTCACCATCCCCAAACTTTATTCCTGCTTTTCTGCCCAATTGCATTGATATGGTCTAAGCTTATTGCTTCGTCGTTGGGAAAATATGGAACGCAGTCACAGTTGAATGCAGTATTTGCCAGACACAATTGGAATGCAGTCACAATTAGAACACAGTCAAAATAACAGTGATGGCCCCGAAAATACACACACAGCATCATTACAAAGTCTAAGATCTTAGTCATATGTTCATAGTCTCAATGTAATAAAAGAAGCCATGATCTCGGTGAAAGTATTTCTATGCAATTGCCATAGATGTATTCTGTGATTCGTTTGAAATAGCTCAGACTGATGCATGGTTGGAAAATGCCTATGTCTTTTCAGCTGGAGCTGAATTTAACTGTATATACACGTGCTCCTCAGAAACAACATGGCTATCTCCATTCTGGGCACGCAAAGGCTACTCAAAGGGATGAAGGGCACATAAAGGAATTACGTGGCTTTGCTCAGAAGGAAAAAAGGCGCATAATCATACGTTTTGATCCTTCTAAACATATACCCCCACAATCCATTAATGTTTTTGGCTACAGTGCAGAGTTTAGACTGCCAGGTATTATTGAGCAATGGGATGTGTTGCTCCCATGGAAATCTTAAAACAATTGGAATACTCCACATATATTGTCTGAAACCCAACCCCAAAATTATTTACATAGTTTGGTTTGAAGATGGAGGACTTAGAAAGAGAACGGGCACATGCAACCTTTGATGTAGAAGCGATGAAAATCGTATGGGCAGGCGGTCAGCAGTCATTTGAATTACACAACAAATTGGGTTCAGTAGTTGCCAATGATCCCAAGCTATTGATTTACTGGCAGTACTTCTAAATCGCCTTGGCTAATTTTTGACGACAAAATTATTATTGGCAGACTCCACTTTGTTTTTCGGAAGGACAACAAGCCAAAAATGACTCGTAAAGAACTATTTATCAGCAAAATTAGAAAAGAAGCTCACTGTAGAGAACTCGCTCTCGAACTTGGGCTTTCAGAGGATGATGCAATGAACATTAAGGATTCTTAGAGATGATAAAGCTTATGATGACTTACACTGGATTCATCTAGTGATTACACCAAAGAAGGTGGACAAAGTGTAGTAAACAGGGCCTTACTAAAGGTTTCTCTCCATTGAAACATGATCAACAAGGGTTGAAACAATGGAATATGTTTGTCCCTGTACTAAGGACTCAAGCAACAACAGAACAACAAAAGAAGTGGCCACCTTTAGCAACTAGCATGTCAGTTATTGGTTGTTATGCACAAATAGAAATGGGGCATGGTTCTAATGTACAAGGGCTGGAAACTACCGCTACTTTTGATCCATCTACTGATGAACTCATCTTGAACAGTCCAACTCTCACATCTACAAAGAAGTGGCTAGGAGGCTTGGATAGGGTTGCAACTCATGCAATTGTTCATGCGTGGCGGATTTTAGACAGGGACTATGGTGTGCACGCAATCATTGTACAAATTCGAAGTATGGAGGACCAAAAACCTTTGACAACAATAACAATGGGGGACATTGGACAAAAGTTTGGGAATGGTGGAAATAATTTAGTGGATAATGGTTTTGCACATTTCAATAACACTCGAATCCCTTGTGACCACTTGCTAATGTGAATGGCTATAGTAACAAAAGAGGGCAAGTATGTACGCCAAAATGTGCCTAAACAAATTTTATATGGAGGCATGATCACTTCATGGCAAATCATTCTCATGGAAGCTTTAGTGTGTCTTTCTCATGCTGTTACTATAGCTATGAGGTACAGTGTTGTTAGGCGGCAGTTTAGCCTTGACAACGGGAATCAGGAAATATAGATGTGATTGAAAAATGTAGGAAATCTTGTGGGGGGCATGGTTACTTATGTGCTAGTGGACTTCTAGAGCTATTTGCAGCATATATACCTTCTTGCACATATGAGGGTGACAACACAATTCTTTTTATCCAGGTTGGCAAATTCCTTGTAAAGACAATTCTCAACCTGAAAACTAGTTTGAGACCTCGGGGAACGACTCAATATCTAGTTGATCTGGACCTCCTGACAACAAAAGATTGTGAAGTAACAGATGAGGATGAATGGTTGAGTTTTAACGTCGTTTTGGGCGCATTCAAAGCTAGGGTAGCAAGGCTTGCACTTTCTATATCCAGGCACACATAGAGATTTCCTGATCAAGATGCTGAATTTGAAGAGTATCACAATGACTATGCTGCAAATTCAATTAGCTCGAAGCGTATGTTTAAACTTATTCAGAGACAAGGTCCTTTTGGGCGTTTCATGGCACTGGTTAATACTGATGGATCTGTCGCTCATTATAAAAATTGGTTTCAAAAGGCAAGAGAGAAGCTGAAAGGTCAAAGCCAAAAGGGAAGACCGAAACGCCTAAATTAAAAATGTAGATGTCTACCGTGTCAGGGAAATAGTATTGGATGTTTGTGTTGGCTTCAGTTACGACTTAGGATGGCTACACTTCAGATTTCATTGGTCATCAACAAATAAAATGTAACGTTGCTCATTTTTAGAGCAGACTTTTCCTATTCTCATGAGTTTAGGTGAAACAGCCCCTATTCCCAATCGATCTGTTTTTCTATTCCTGAAGTCTATTTATTGTATGAAAAATTATGTTTCAAGGGTTCTGAGTTCTGGGAAATGGTGGAGGAATAACTCAGTGTTTGGTTGTACAGTTTGAAAGAGAAATAATTAAATGGTGCAGCTCTGATTTATAAGATTCTTGCGGTATGAGTTTTGGCATGTGTTTTTTCTCTCTGTTTCATATGTATCCTGTGATGTTTTGCAGTTCATTCATGATTATTTCCAGCTGAATACTTTTAAGTGACAAAGGTAGAATTCAGTCATTGCTCTGCCTTGAGGAAGTGTTCAGTCTTTATGTGTTTTCTTCTTCCTGGAAAGGATTCATACATTAATTCCCTTTTCAGCTTTCTCAAACAGTCTTTTCACCCCATTTAAATTCAATTCGGTTGCTAAAACCTCATGCTTATCTCGCTTTATTAAATATCCTACGCCTTTGGTTACATCTCTACTCATGCTGTCCTTGTCCCATAGAACCCAGCAACTTAGTCATTTAATCAAATATCCCTCATTCATATTCATTTACTAGCCTAAAATCAGTTCCCATTTTAAGTCATCTCAGATTCTATTGATCATTTTATTGAGATAGACCCGGAGAGAGCCCTCTCCTGTCCTCGTAGGGCTAGCTACAAGGCTGAGCTTGGTTTGATGTTGCCTTGAACCTCGCCTTCCTTCAGCCCGAGGCAGATTCGAGCGCTAACATAGTGGCGACTCCGCTTGGGAGAAAAAATGGTTTGCTTATAGATTGTCTTGCCCTAGGACATATCTCAAGTTCATATCTGATGGTTGATGGTGAACAATGATCAGACATAAGAAGATGGCTGAAATCATTCACCTGGAAACTCCTTCCACTGAAGAATCCAGTGACCGGTGCTTCATGGTGACTCCACTGCAGAGGGATCAGTAGCTTTGAATTTTTCTTTTTAAATGGAGCGGATTGCAAGAAGATACACTCCCATGAGTCGATATCGCATTCCAGGCTTTCCAAATAAAATTCCGAAGGTAGATTGGTCAAGGAATCTACCTACGTTTAAATATGATGGTAAGAAGGATGCTGCTTTACATCTAGTTAGATTTCACATGCATATTCGCAAGTTGAAAGTTGATTTTCCCGAAGATTGCCTAATGAAGATATTCCTGGCCTCTCTGGAAGGTGAAGCCCAATCTTGGTATGAAAATTTTCCGCCTGCTTGTATTTACTGTTTAAAGGATTTTCATGCCCTGTTCATTGAAAGATATAAAGACTCTTATCCATCATTGAATCTAGTTCATGACTGTTGCAAACATGCTTCTACTTTTATTGAAAGCCTTGAAAAATACTATGAGGATGATAATTTTATGAATGATGAGATCATGGAAGCCCTGTATGAAAATCCCTTTCAGCAGCATAAAGACAATCATGAAAATTTGTAGCATGATCAAGATTGTAGTACGGCGGAAGATGAATGAGTTTTGCCTCTTGATAGTCAACATGAATTACATGAAATGGATCAGCAGTATGAGGAAAATTTATATACTCATTTGCTTGAAATCAATGAAGACAATCATTGTTTGAGCAAGAGAAAACAAAAAATATTATCTCCTCTATCTGAAGACGAGATAGAGCAACTCTTGAATAGTCATATTCCATCTCCAGTTAATGCAGATCGGCAGTGGGCACATGGTCAAGAAGGTGATGGTGGAGATTCTTCCTCTTCTGAAAAAGATGACAGTCCTGTAAGTAGCTTTATAGATCAACAGGATGAAGATTGCCATATGGTTGAAAAAGATGAAAGACAAAGTGTCATTTTAGATCTGTCCATAGAAAAAGATAGCATGTCAGGAAGTCAAGTTTCAATTTCAGAATGAGATGAAATTAAGTCACCCATTTCAGATTCAGATTCAAATTGTGATGAAAACATTGAACGGAATCCCATGAAGGGAAACTCTGCTGCTGAAAACATTTGGAATAAAGAAGACAGAGTTATGAATCCAAACTTTCTCATGTCATCAGAGCAGAGCCTTCATAAAGAGGAACATATTCTTATTTGTGAAAATAGACCAGCATCACATGAAATGGACACCTTGTTTCTTCAAAGGGAAATAAATCTTCATGTTTTTCAAGATCCAATGGCAAATCTATTGCAGTCAGCAGTGAAGGTGTTTATTTCAATATTCGGTGATGAAGGAGATCAGGGTCAGTTAGCTTTTTGGAAGCCCAGTTACAAGTATCTACTATTGACCAGGAGATTGGATCAGGAGGATCAATCAAGAAGGCACCTACTTGATTGGTTACTTTGGCATTTTGATATAGTTTGATCGTATATGGTCTTGTAAGAAACACAGGTGGCCATGTACTGCCACCAAGCTTTAAGTTTAAGTTTAGGTTTTGGTATTTTGAGTTAGTTTGCTAGAGTAAAGATTTTCAGTCATTTCAGTTCGCATTGAGTTAGCTTGAGTCAAGTTTCAGTCAATAAATTGAGTCATATTGGTTTGTCGGAATAATGGACTCCATAGCCTAATGGACGAAGGCACTGTCTAGCTCTTCCAGAGATCTGTTGTCCTTGGCACCTCCACGGAGTGGTAGCTGCCATCCCAATTGGAGCCAATGTTAGACTCAATCTTGTCAGTCCTCTGTCAGATTCAAATTCACCAAGGTTCATTTCTCATCATTTGCAGTCATCAAATGCCATTTTGGTCAAAAAGAGTCATTTTAATTCTTGAGTCCAGGGTTTTGTCTACAGAAGTGTGAAATAACGCTTGCAAGCTAGAGGGAGGTTCAATAAGTTTCTTATTTCAAGAGTTTCATCATCATTAATGCTCAAAGATATTTCTTCTTCAAAACTCTGTTTTGAAGAAGAAATTGTCAAACTTGTTTTATGATATGCTCCATTCACAAAATGAAGTCTTGGCAAATCATCCTAATTGTCGAATATACAACACGCTCAGCAGTTTGGTGGAGTTTGATGGTTATTATCTTGAAAGTGAACCATGCGTGGCTTGTAGCTGTCCAAAAGTGCCTTATATAAGAATGAAGTTGGACAATCTAAAATCTGAGACCAAGTTCACTGATAAGTGAAACATTGTCAAATGTACAGGTAGCCATACTATCCAGAGTGTCACGATGACTGTTCATGTTGCTCGCAAGTCAAAATCAGTTAAAGTGCTCAATTTATATTAAAATAATAGGCCTATTTGATACCATGGCACACATTTGGTGGGATTCATGTTTGCACCAATGGTTTTGACTTGTCTACTATGCTTCAGAGCGATTGCCCTCAATAATATTATTTGTTGGAATCCATATGTATATCGGGCACTCTCTCTATTTTAAATGTACAACTTTTTGAATAAAGGCACAACGAGGAAGTTGGATGTCCTTGGGAGGCATTCTATTGTGCATCACTGGTTCAGAGCCAATGTTTGCAGACCTCGGGCACTTCTCACAATTATCAAGCAAGAAATTGTCAAAACGCCCAAAAGAAAAACCGAGTAGTGAAGTCTTTGGGCTTTTCGATTACAAGTACCTTCTTTCTGATGGATGGATTGTGTACTTTGGTGAAGCCAAAATGGCTCAAGAGGTTTCGGGCAAGTGGGTCTCACTTGTCCCAGAACGTGAAATCCTGCAAACCATTTCCTCCGTTGCATCAATTAGGATTTTGACAAAGTAGAGGACACACTGAAGCGATCATTTAGACACCACAAAATAATGTATGAAGTGGAAGTGAGAGGCCCTTTGCTCAAAGTTTACTCAGCCCAGGCCATAAGAATCTTGACCGAAGCTTTCCAGTCATCTCAGTATGCTATGACAACAGCAACTAGAGTTCAAGAAATGTCTCAAATTAAAGGAACAATGTTAAAACCCAATGGAAGCCAAGCGAGCTTCTGGATGCAATGCCTAACATTGATAAGGAGGTCTTTTGTTAATATGTATAGAGATATTGAGTATTATTGGTTAAGAGAAATGATATATACATTGATATATCATGCCATTGTGGGAAGGGGCTCTTGTGGTGCCTTTGTAGCAGGATTCATGACTTTCATGTCTATAGGAGGCTTACCATAATTCTTAGAGAACATGAAGGTTTTCCACCATATGAGGCCCAGTGGACACTATGGACTGGTAGTTTTTCAATTGCAATTTTTTTTTATCATCTTTTCCATACCTAGTAATGGTGGCCGGATTCTCTACCATGATTGTCCTTTTCATGGTGCAGTTGCATCAGGGTTATGTTCACTTTTCATACTGGTTTCTAGATCTACTTGGAATAATTGCTGTGGTTGAAAGTTTGATGATGATTATTGTTTCTTTGGTACTGAACTTTTTGATGGGAATTGGAACAAGCATTGCAATTCTGGCAATTTTTATGATGACTTCAGGATTTTCCCGTCAGGTAACCGAGCTTCCCAAGCCAATCTGGTGCTATCCTATTTCCTGTATAAGTTATGGCGCATTGAGCCTCCCGCGCGACGCATAGGTGCAGGACGGCGCACTCGGCCTCCTGCCACAGTGTTATTTTTAATGGGCACGACGCACATGGCGTGGACGGCGCACTGGGCACGTGCGCGATGCACATAGCCTCCCAAAGCAGAACTGTGCCACAAACATTACAATGAATCCAATTCTCTTGCTGCAGTTCCAGATGGCAAAGCTACTTGGAAAGGAATAAATTGGCTTCAGTATATGAATGATTTGGTCATGTGGAGTAATCCACCAAAATCTACTTTTGTATTTGGGTCAGGCTCTTTTTGCGTCCTATCATCATGTTTTACACGGGATTTTCCCTTCAGTTTGGTGACCACTCTCTCATACTCTACCTTATCTTATATGGCAGTAGTGTTCTTTTATAAGTCATTTATTCGCAGGGGGGAAATCGACTTGGATGCTAGTTCCACAAACTATGAGCTAAGTGAAGCAGGCGCTCTTCGTGTCATTCGAGTGATTCTTCCACCAGTCAATGCCTTGTTTGCAAAAATCAGAGATCTCTTTTCTGGGGAACCATCTACCACTTTCAAGTTCGCATCTGTTCTGTGGTTACTAGCTCAATGTGGCCACATGATGACAATATGGACTCTGATAAGGCTTGCATTTTTCTCCTCTTCACCATCCCCAAACTTTATTCCTGCTTTTCTTCCCAATTGCATGGATATGGCCCCGAAAATACATGCACAACATCATTATAAAGTCTAAGATCTTAGTCATATGTTCATAGTCTCAATGTAATAAAAGAAGACATGATCTCGGTGAAAGTATTTTGATGCAATTACCATAGATTTATTCTATGATTCGTTTGAAACAACTCAGACTGATGCATCGTTGGGAAATGCCTATGTCTTTTCAGCTGGAGCTGAATTTAACTCTATATACATGTGCTCCTCAGAAACTACGTGGCTATCTCCATTATGAGCACGGAAAGGCTGCTCAGAGGGATAAAGGGCGCATAAAGGAATTACGTGGCTTTGCTCAGAAGGACGAAAGGCGCATAATCATACGTTTTGATCCTTCTAAATAGATACCCCCCACAATCCATTAACGTTTTCGGCTACAGTGCAGAGTTTAGACTGCCAGGTATTACTGAGCAATGGGATGTGTTGCTCCCATGGAAATCTTAAAACAATTGGAATGCTCCACATATATTGTCTGAAACCCAACCCCAAAATTATTTACATAGTTTGCTTTGAAGATGGAGGACTTAGAAAGAGAATGGGCACACGCAACCTTTGATGTAGAAGCCATGAAAATCGTATGGGCAGGTTGTCAACAGTCATTTGAATTACACAACAAATTGGCTTCAGTAGTCGCCAATGATCCCAAGCTGCTGATTTACTGGCAGTACTGCTAAATCGCCTTGACTAATTTTTGACAACAAAATTATTATTGTTGTGAATGTTATCTTGCAAGCAAAGACATTGGCAAACTCCACTTTGTTTTTCGGAAGGACAACAAGCCAAAAATGACTCGTAAAGAACTATTTATCAGCAGAATTAGAAAAGCAGCTCACTATAGAGAACTCGCTCTCAAACTTGGCCTTTCAGAGGATGATGCAATGAACATTAAGGATGCTTAGAGATGATAAAGCTTATGATGACTTACACTGGATTCATCTAGTGATTACACCAAAGAAGGTGGACAAAGTGTAGTAAACAGGCCCTTAGTAAAGGTTTCTCTCCATTGAAACATGATCAAAAAGGGTTGAAACAATGGAATATGTTTGTTCTTGTACTGAGGACTCAAGCAACAACAGAACAACAAAAGAAGTGGCCACCTTTAGCAACTAGCATGTCAGTTATTGGTTGTTATGCACAAACGGAAATGGGGCATGGTTCTAATGTACAAGGGTTGGAAACTACCGCTACTTTTTGTCCATCTACTGATGAACTCATCTTGAACAGTCCAAATCTCACATCTACAAAGTGGTGGCCAGGAGGCTTGGATAGGGTTGCAACTCATGCAATTGTTCATGCACGGCTGATTTTCGACAGGGACTATGGTGTGCACGCAATCATTGTACAAATTTTAAGTATGGAGGATTACAAACCTTTGACAACAATAACAGTGGGGGACATTGGACAAAAGTTTGGGAATGGTGGGAATAATACAGTGGATAACGGTTTTGCACAGTTCAATAACACTCGAATCCCTCGTGACCACTTGCTAATGCAAATGGCTATAGTAACAAAAGAGAGCAAGTATGTACACCAAAATGTGCCTAAACAGATTTTATATGGAGGCATGATCACTGCACGGCAAGTAATTCTCATGGAAGCTTCAGTGTGTCTTTCTCGTGCTGTTACTATAGCTGTGAGTTACAGTGCTATTAAGCGGAAGTTTAGCCTTGACAATGGGAATCGGGAAATACATATGCGATTGAAAAATGCAGGAAAGCTTGTGGGGGCCATGGTTACTTATGTGCTAGTGGACTTCTAGAGTTATTTGCAGCGTATATACCTGCTTGCACATATGAGGGTGACAACACAATTCTTTTTATCCAGGTTGGCAAATTCCTTGTAAAGACGATTCTCAACATGAAAACTAGTTTGAGACCTCAGGGAATGACTCAATATCTAGCAGATCTGGACCTCCTCACAACAAAAGATTGTGAAGTAACAGATGAGGATGACTGGTTGAGTTCTAACATTGTTTTGGGCACATTCAAAGAAAGGGCAGCAAGGCTTGCACTTTCTATATCCAGGCACACAGAGAGATTTCCCGATCAAGATGCTTGATTTGAAGAGTATCACAATGGCTGTGCTGCAAATTCAATTAGCTCGAAGGGTATGTTTAAACTTATTCAGAGACAAGGTCCTTTTGGGCGTTTCATGGCACTGGTTAATATTGATGGATCTGTCGCTCATTATAAAAATTGGTATCAAAAGGCAAGAGAGAAGCTGAAAGGTCAAAGCCAAAAGGGAATGCCGAAACGCCTAAATTAAAAATGTAGATGTCTACCGTGTCAGGGAAATAGTATCGGATGTTTGTGTTGGCTTCAATTACGACTCAGGAGGGCTACGCTTCAGATTTCATTGGTCATCAACAAATAAAATGTAGCGTTGCTCCTTTTTAGAGCAGACTTTTCCTATTCTCATGATTTTAGGTGAAACGGCCCCTATTCCCAATCAATCTATTTTCCCATTCCCGAAGTCTATTTATTGTATGAAAAATTATGTTTCAAGGGTTCTGAGTTCTAGGAAATGGTGGAGGAATAACTCAGTGTTTGGTTGTACAGTTTGAAAGAGAAATAATTAAATGGTGCAGCTCTGATTTATAAGATTCTTGCGGTATGAGTTTTGGCATGTGTTTTTTCTCTCTGTTTCATATGTATCCTGTGATGTTTTGCAGTTCATTCATGATCATTTCCAGCTGAATACTTTTAAGTGAGAAAGGTAGAATTCAGTCATTGCTCTGTCTTGAGGAAGTTTTCGGTCTTTATGTGTTTTCTTCTGCCTGGAAAGGATTCATACATTAATTCCCTTTTCAGCTTTCTCAAACAGTCTTTTCACCCCATTTAAATTCAATTTGGTTGCTAAAACCTCATGCTTATCTCGCCTTATGAAATATGTTGTGCCTTTTGTTAAATCTCTGCTCATGCTGTCCTTGTCCCATACAGCCCAGCAACTTAGTCATTTAATCAAATATCCCTCATTCATATTCATTTACTAGCCTAAAATCAGTTCCCATTTTAAGTCATCTCGGACTCTATTGATCATTTTATCGAGATAGACCCGGAGAGAGCCCTCTCATGTCCTCGTAGGGCTAGCTATGAGGCTGAGCTTGGTTTGATCTTGCCTTGAACCTCACCTTCCTTCAGCCTGAGGCAGATTCGAGCACTAACAAGAACTACGTGGTAGTTTAGGTTCCACACCATTATGACAACTTTGACTTTTGAGCATAATTTTGATCACCTGATCAATTAGGTGATTCATTATCCATAAAAGATTGACTAGCACACTTATCATCTCAAATCACTTGATGAGATGATTGACTCTCTCCCTGTTAATGGATAAGACTTAATACGCTACTTCCAGTGAAGATCTTGGGTTGTTCCTTACACTTTGTACATAGTGTTTTCTTTGTTGTTTGTTTGAATTTTGTTTTGTTTTTGTTGTGTGAATAAGTGTTGTGCATGAGCAGGTTGTGGCTTCTTAGTATGTGTGTGGCCGAACTCTAACATTTGACTAACCTTTTTTCCATCTTCCTTATGTTGGTTATATATTTTTTCTGATGAAGTTCCAATGAAAAATACAATCCATCCGTCAGGAGAGTTTTGGTCCATCCATGAATCTATGTCTATCCAGGAAACCCTAGGCCCAAAATCGGTTTGTATTCAAGTGTTTTCATGCTTATCCAATAAGTGGAAGAGGAGAAGAGGAAAAATATAAACTAGGAAACCTAAATTAGAGGTCTTTATATGCTTCTCTGAAGGAACAACCTCTTATGCTCTCAATAAGTCAAGATTCTTGTTCTGCCTAGAAATAAATAAGTATTGATGTGTAGTCCTTTTTAAAATAAATAAATAAATAAAGGAAAAAAAAAAGAGAAAGGATTCTTGTGAAGAGAGGTGAAGCAAGCAACTCCGTCAGGATATTGTCCAGGCTCACTGGAAGTAGATAAATTTTTGTGTTCCTATGTGACTTTGTCAGGGTACTTTCCAGGCTTGATGGCAACAGAGAAATGCTAAAGATGAAAACTTTATAATCTAGAAATATTAAGCTCGCAAGCTACACTACATTTCCTAACTTGAAATATTGTGATATTGTCGAGTCTTTTGTGGTGTTCAATAGAGAAGGAACAAAGAGGACTATGTCTATTCATGGGGTAAGTGGGAAGATGAAAGTAATCTCCACGATGAATCAATACTCCTTTAAGAAGCAAGGCCCTATACAGAATAAGTTAACTGAGATGGAGAATTTGGAATTCTACTAGTGTTTCACCAAGTGTTGTAGATACTATCGAAAATGGCAAGAAGAAATCATAAAAATAGAAATGCTAAAAATAGCATTGCTATAAATAGCAGTTTGGGTACTAGTGTTGGACATAGCAACAAGGAATGAAAAATGGAAGTGCTAAAAATAGAATTGCTATAAATATCATTTCAGGATGGATTCCTATTTTAGTTAGTTCCTGAACTAAAATAGAGAAGTAAAATTCGAATTTGGTCTTAGCAGTTGTTTGTAAAATAATTAATTAATTCATCTTGAGTTAATTAGTTGTACAAAATCAAACATGAAGTCTATGTGAGGACATCCAACAGTTTCTCCATTGATTGAGGAATTTATCCATTAGTTAAGGCGATAAGGATGAGTTGTAATTTGAGTTGTAATTAGTTAGCTCAGTTAACTAAGTTAAGTCTAGTTAGATTAGTTCAAATAGTTTGTTTAACTAATTGTGATTTCAGTTAGTTAATTGTTTCATGCATGTAACTGTTGTTGTCTAGACAACTAAATATTCTCTCATAAATAACTCATGCATGTCAGTTTAGTCAGAGACCCAGTTGAGATCAGAGGAAGGGATAGTGTACTATCAGTTGGAGGTTTTTTTCCTATATAGGAAACTCATCCATGCAGAAGGAATTGTCTCCTTTAGGATTGTACAGTTAGAACAGAGGTTAGCGAGTGTGTGAAGAGGCCAATTCACACAGGTGGCAACACTGGACCCCAAGGAAAAATGTGCAAGGAAATAGAAGGCTTTGAGGGTAGAGGAGAAGGTTTGGGAGAAGCCTTTGACTGTCTATGAGAAGCATTTTGATTGTAGAGAGAGCAGGATAGCTTGTGAGCTGATTCTTTTTGTAATCTAAACATATTTCCACTTGTATGATAATACAGAGATTGGGGTTTTAGGTTGAGGCTTTCCCCATGTTATTCTTTTGTGTTCATGTGTGATTGATTTCTTTTTCTCAATTATATGTGTTCTATTTGATCTTGCTCAAATTAAATTAAGCTTCCACAAGTTTGTTGTAGGGGTAGATCTTGTATCATGTTTTAGTATATTGCATAATCTGTTGGTCTACAGTGATAATTTCTACTTGGTATTGGAGCAAAGGTGATCAAAGTGAAGAACAATATACAAGATGGGATAAGTTCAATGTTTGAGGTTCCTGAATATAGAAATTGAGTTCTTATCACATCTCACTTTCACCAATGGCATTCAGTGGTTTAAGACTTGAGTATGCCCTTGATGGAAGCTCGAATTATATAGCTGGGAAGGATCACATGGAAGCAATATTATAGAATAACAGTATAAAGGACTTCATCGACCAAGAAGTCCCCAAGCCACCAGCACCTAATGCTACGAAATTGGCGGAATGGAAGAAATGTGTGGCTAGAGCAAGGAGAATCCTCCTGGAGGGAGTTCAAGAGCACATTGTCTTGAGCCTCCAAGGGAAGGAGACACTGTTTTCAATGTGGGAAACATTGAAAGATCTATATCAGAACAACAACGATTAGAGAAATTTGGCACTGAAAGACAAGATTCAGATAATCAAGTGTGAAAATGGCGACTCGATCTCTACATATCTAAACAAGCTCACCACCTGTAGGGATGAGCTTCGAAGTGTAGGGACCATGATAGCCGATGACGACATGGTGAGTCTTGCACTCCTCGATCTTCTTGAGAGCTGGCATAGCTACGAAGACTCAGTTAATGGAAGAGAGAAACTGCCATATTGGGAATGACTTTGGTCATATCTAATGTAAGAGGAGATAAGAAGAATCACTAGAGATGGTTCTTCATCCATGGAGGATGATGAAAATTGTTCCTTAGCGAGTAAGGCGAAGAAAGGGAAGGAGAAAGATTCTCATCCCAAATCGAGTTCTTTACATGGTGGGAAGAAGTTTGACAAATTGAAAGTGCAATGCTTTCATTGTCATGAGGTGGGCCATTCTGCTACAAATTTTCCATTGAAGAAATCCAAGATAGGATCCAAAGAAGGATCTACAGGTGAGGCATTGGCCTCACAGTTCGAGTTGTATTGCACCCTCTTCGCATACATGGTTTCACCAATGGTGGGATGTGGTTGGTTTCTTGACAGTGGAACTTCTTTCCACATGACTGGCGAGAAGAGTTTGTTCAGTGCCTTGGAGGAGAAATATATCCAGATACTCATAGCGATGGGTAATGATGAAAAGTATAGTTTCTCAAGTGTAGGCAGTGTTTTTCTCAAAGGGAGCATGGAGCTCACATTACCTTGACCAATGTCAAGTATGTACCAGTATTGAAGAAAAATTTGTTGTCAATCACAACGGTGGATGACAAAGTCTATGATGTAGTCTTAAGTAAGGGAAAGGTTTTCCTTCGACACATCACCACAAGACAGGTGAAGCAGATCGGTTCATGAGTCAAGAACTTATATGCTCTTGAGGTTCAAGATGCATGTAAAGCCTTCAGGAGCAAGGAAACTATTGGAGACTTGGTGGTTGAGAGGGAGAGTGTAATACCTCTCAACATGCAGCACCAGAAGAAGTCTCAGATAATTGTGGAGGAGCCACAATTGGTGAAGTAGCTTCACGAGGTTGTGGAGCAGTGACAACTAGAGAAGTCGAGAGGAGACTGAGTGGAGGCATCCACTCATGCAGAGACCTCCAGTAGGGGGAAATTTCAAGCCAAGTGGGCGGAGGGATCACATGCATCCATACCTCAAGGTCGAAGGTGGCGTGATGTGGAGTGACAGTCCCAAGAAGGCTGGAACAGGGGCAGGATCATTAAGGTATCCAACCTCTTTGATTATACCTTTCTACGGGATCACCGATGAGGAGTAGCAGGACTGGCTAAGTGGGTAGAGACAGATGCAGATGGAGTGACAGAGAGAGCTACAATGCAGGAATCTCAAGATAGTACAGAGCTAGTAGGCTGCAGGAATGTGAGAGGCATAGGAGTGTTGCACCAGTGCAGGATGGCAAAGAGAGGTGTGCAACGATGCGAGATTCATGGAGTGTTGTAGTAGCTCAGAGGTCACAGAGGAAGCACTTGTCAATGGTAGAAGAAGCTTCAGCATCAAAGGATGTTTCTAGCTCAATAGGGAGGTTAGTTGGGAGTTTTTTTTGTTTCTAGAGTTGCTGGAGAAATAACGCTTGGGAGAAGTGTTGCATGCAAAACATTCCAAAGGTTTAGGATTGGGTTTGAGTTGAATGTCTTTCTTGTTGAGAGGATGTGTTTAAAATGGCAACAAGAAATGCTAAAAATATAAATACTAAAAATAACATTACTATAAATAGCAGGTCAGGTACTAGTGTTGGACATAGCAACAAGGAATGAAAAATGGAAGTACTAAAAATAGCATTGCTATAAATAGGTTTTCGGGATGGATTCCTATTTTAGTTAGTCCCTAAACTAAAATAGAGAATTAAAATTCGAATTTGATCTTAGCAGCTATTTGTAAAATACTTAATTAATTCATCTTGAGTTAATTAGTTGTGGAAAATCAAACATGAAGTCTATGTGGCGACATGCAACAGTTTCTCCATTGATTGAGGAAATTATCCATCAGTTAAAGAGATAAGGATGAGTTGGAATTTTATTTGTAATTAGTTAGCTCAGTTAACTGAGTTAAGTCCAATTAGATTAGTTCAAATAGTTTGTTGAACTAATTATGAGTTTAGTTAGTTAATGCTTGCATGCATGTAACTGCTGCTCTCCAGATAACTGAATATTCTCTCGTAAGTAACTCATGCATGTTAATTCAGTTAGAGACCTAGTTGATATTAGAGGAAGGGACAATGTACTATCAGTTGGAGGATTTTTCCCTATATAGGAAACTCATCCATGCAGAAGGAGTTATCTCCTTCAGGATTGCACAGTTAGATAAGAGGTTAGTGAGTGTATGAAGAGGCCAATTCACACAGGTGGTAGCACTGGACCCAAAGGAAAACTAAGCAAGGAAATAGGAGGCTTGGAGGGCAGAGGAGAAGGTTTGTGAGAAGTCTTTGACTATCTATGAGTAGAAGTTTGATGGTAGAGAGAGCAGGATAGCTTGTGAGTTGATTCTTTTTGTAATCTGAACATATTTCCACTTGTATGAAAATACAGAGATTGGGGTTTTAGGCTGAGGCTTTCCCAGGGTCATTCTTTTGTGTTCATGTGTGATTGATTTCTCATTCTTAGTTATATGTGTTCAATTGATCTTACTCAAATTTGATTAACATTTCGCAAGTTTGTTGTAGAAGTAGATCTTGAATCTTGCTTTAGTATATTGCATAATCTGTTGATCTACAATGAGAATTTCTATAGAGATCTTATTGAAAATGGCAACAATAAATGCTAAAAGTAGAAATGCTAAAAATAGCATTGCTATAAATAGCAGTTTGGGTACCAGTGTTGGACATAACAACAAGGAATGAAAAATGGAAGTGCTAAAAATAGTATTTCTATAAATAGCATTTTGAGATGGATTCCTCTTTTAGTTAGTCCCTGAACTAAAATAGAGAAGTAAAATTCGAATTTGATCTTAGTAGCTGTTTATAAAATAATTAATTAATTCATCTTGAGTTAATTAGTTGTAGAAAATAAAACATGAAGTCTATGTGGGGACATGCAACAATTTCTCCATTGATTGAGGAATTTATCCATCAGTTAAAGAGATAAGAATGAGTTGTAATTTGAGTTGTAATTAGTTAGCTCAGTTAACTAAGTTAAGTCCAGTTAGATTAGTTCAAATAGTTTGTTGAACTAATTTTGAGTTCAATTAGTTAATGCTTGCATGCATGTAACCGGTGCTCTCTAGATAACTGAATATTCTCTCATAAATAACTCATGCATTTCAGTTCAGTCAAAGACCCAGTTGAGATCAAAGGAAGGGACAATGTACTGTCAATTGGAGGATTTTTTCCTATATAGGAAACTCATCCATGCAGAAGGAATTATCTCCTTCATGATTTCACAGTTAGATTAAAGGTTAGTGAGTGTGTGAAGAGGCAAATTCACATAGGTGGCAGTACTAGAACCCAAGGAAAATTGCATAAGGAAATAGGAGGCTTGAAGGGCTGAGGGAAGGCATATCTTGTGTCTAATCAGTCTGTGAGCTGTATTTGATTGTAGAGGGAGCAGGATAGCTTGTGAGCTGATTCTTTTTGTAATCTAAACATATTTCCACTTGTATGATAATACAGAGATTGGGGTTTTAGGCTGAGGCTTTCTCCACGTTATCCTTTTGTGTTCATGTGTGATTGATTTCTCATTCTCAGTTATATGTGTTCTATTTGATCTTGTTCAAATTTGATTAAGCTTTTGCAAGTTTGTTGTAGAAGTAGATCTTGTATCATGCTTTAGTATATTGCATAATCTGTTCATCTATATTGATAATTTCTACATGGTATCAGAGCAAAGGTGATCAAAGCGAAGAACAATATACAAGAAGGGACAATTTTAGAGTTTGAGGTTCCTGAATATAGAAATCGAGTTCTTATCACTTCTCAATTTCACCAATGGCGTTTAGCAGTTTAAGACCTAAGTATGCCCTTGATAGCAGCTCGAATTATATGGCCTGGAAGGATTGCATGGAAGAATTATTAGAGGATAATGATCTAAAGGACTTCATTGATCAAGAAGTCCCCAAGCTTGTAGTAAATAATGCTACAAAATTGGTGGAATTCAAGAAATGTGTGGCTAGAGAAAGGAGAATCCTCCTGGAGGGAGTTCGAGACCACATTGTCTCGAGCCTCGATGGGAATGAGACACTGTTTTCGATGTTGGAAAACGCTGAATGATCTATGTCATAATAGTAGCGATTAGAGGAAGTTGCCACTGAAAGGCAAGCTTCAGAAAATAAACTGTGAAAAGGGCGACATGATCTCTACATATCTAAACAAGCTCACCACCTGCGGGGATGAGCTTGGAAGTGAAAAGTATAGTGTCTTGGGTGTGGGTACGGTTGTTTTTTAGAGAGAGCATGGAACTCATATTACCTTGACTGATGTCAAGTATGTACAAGGACTGAAGAAAAATTTGGTGTCGATCGCAATGCTGGAAGACAAATGTTATGATGTAGTCTTCAGTAAGGGAAAGGTTTTCCTTCGACACATCACCATGAGATAGGTGAAGCAGATCAGTTCACAAGTCAAGAACCTGTATACTATTGAGATTCAAGATGCATGAAAATCCTTGGGGAGGAAGGAAACTATTGAGACTTGGTGGCTGAGAGGGAGAGTACATTACCTCTCAACATGCAACGCCAGTAGAAGTCTCAGACAATTGTGGACGAGCCACAATTGGTGAAGCAACTTTAGGAGGTTGTGGAGCAGCCACAATTAGAGAAGCTGAGAGGAGACTGAGGGAAGCATCCACTCATGTAGAGACCTCCAGTAGGGAGAAATTTCGAGCCATGTGGGCAGAGGTATCACATGCATCCATACCTCAAGGTTGGAGGTGGGGCGATGTGGAGTGACAACCTCAAGAAGGATGAAATAGGGGAAAGATCATTGAGGTACCCAACATCTTTGATTAGACCTTGCTACGGGAGCACCGATGAGGAGTAGCAGGACTGGTTGAGTGGTTAGAGACAGATGTAGATGGAGCAGCAGTGAGAGCTACAGTGCAGGAATCCCAAGACAGTGCAGAGCTAGTAGGCTACAACAATGCAAGAGGCACAGGAGTGTTGCACTAGTGCAGGATGGCACAAAGAGGTGTGCAACAGTGCAAGATGCATGGAGTGTTGCAATAGCTCAGAGGTCATAGAAGGAGCACTTGTCAGCGACAGAGGAATCTTCAACATCAGAGGATGTTTCTAGCCCAACAGGGAGTTTAGTTGGGAGTTTTTTTGTTTCTAGAGTTGTTGGAGCAATAACACTTGGGAGAAGTGTTGCATGCAGAACATTCCAAAGGTTTAGGATCAGGTTCAAGTTGAATTCCTTTCTTGTTGAGAGGGAGTGTTGAAAATGGCAACAAGAAATGCTAAAAATAGCATTGCTATAAAAAGTAGTTCGGGTATCAGTGTTGGACATAGCAACAAGGAATGAAAAATGGAAGTGCTAAAAATAGCATTTCTATAAATAGCATTTCAGGATGGATTCCCATTTTAGTTAGTCCCTAAATTAAAATAGAGAAGTAAAATTTGAATTTGATCGTAGTAGTTGTCTGTAAAATAATTAATTAATTCATCTTGAATTAATTCATTGTAGAAAATCAAACATGAAGTCTATGTGGGGACATGCAATAGTTTCTCCATTGATTGAGGAATTTATACATTAGTTAAATAGATAAGGATGAGTTGTAATTTGAGTTGTAATTAGTTAGCTCAGTTAACTGAGTTAAGTCTAGTTGGATTAGTTCAAATAGTTTGTTGAACTAATTGTGATTTCAGTAAGTTAATTCTTGCATGCATGTAACTGATGCTCTCCAGATAACTGAATATCCTCTCATAAATAACTCATGCATGTCAGTTGAGCTAGAGACCAAGTTGAGATCAGAGGAGGGGACAGTGTACTATTAGTTGGAGGATTTTTTCCTATATAGGAAACTCATCCATGCAGAAGGAATTATCTCCTTCAGGATTGCACAGTTAGATCATAGGTTAGTGAGTGTGTGAAGAGGCCAATGTACATAGGTCGCAACAACGAACCCGAAGGAAAATTGTGCAAGGAAATAGGAGGCTTTGAGGGTTGAGGGAAGGCATATCTTGTGTCTACTCAGTCTGTGAGTTGTATCGTTTTGATTGCAAAGAGAGCAGGATAGCTTGTGAGCTGATTCTTTTTGTAATCTAAACATATTTCCACTTGTATAATAATACAAAGAGTGGGGTTTTAGGCTGAGGCTTTCCCCAGGTTATTCTTCTGTGTTCATGTGTGATTGATTTCTCGTTCTCAGTTATATGTGTTCTATTTGATCTTGCTCAAATTCGATTAAGCTATCACAAGTTTGTTGTGGAAGTAGATCTTGTATCATGCTTTAGTATATTGCATAATCTGTTGATATACACTACATTTCCTAACTTGAAACATTTTGATATCATCGAGTCTTATGTTTTTTTCAACAGAGAAGGAACAAAGAGGACTGTGTCTATTCATGGGGTAAGTGGGAAGATGAAAGTACTCTACATGATGAATCAATACTCCTTGAAGAACCAAGGCCCTATATAGAATAAGTTAACCAAGATAGAGAATTTGGAATTCTACCAGTGCGTCACCAAGTGTTGTAGACACTACAACACCCTCCAAAATTATGGGTTACACTCAATTTCAGATCCTTCCTTGGTCTTGCATACTATCATCACAAACACGAAAAATCATTTTGAGATATTTCTTGAAGCATTTTTCTCCATTTTTCAAGTTGGGTTAACTGTTGTCTTTCGGCATGATTAGCTATCACACAATGTGTAGAAGCCTATTCTCATGGTTTTAAGGGTCTATCTGTCCATATATAACTTGTTCTAATTATGTAAACATATTTTACACTCATTCACAATGTTTTGATCATTATCACACAATATTGTCACGGTCCTCCTAAAGTCTATCTTAAGTGTCGCACTTGTCATAAATGGTCATAAAATTGTCACACGGGGAAAATACGTTGTTTTTATGTCTTGGGTGATGTATTTTTTCTATCATAAAGTATTCTATGTGTGAAATCACTGTCAAAATCTTGTCACCATTCCGGTCTTACACTTCACCACCTTGTGAAGGCTTCCAGACTAAGCAATTTAGCATTACCTAGCCTCCTTGAACTATGCACTGTGCAGTTGCAACCCTCTAACTCAGACCTTTCCCCTTGAAATTGTGCAAGCACCCTTCCTATCTCCTAGGATTTTTTCCCTAAGCAGTTATTGTGCTCAACATTTGGCCTTTGCCTCTAGAATTGCACAAACATTCCTCCCAGCCTAGTTTTCACTACACACTATGCAATCGCAAGGCCCAAACTCATGCCTTAAGCCTCTGAACTACATAATTTCACAATATCCCCATGTCCCTTGCCTCCCAAATCTGTGTAGTATGTCCTTTCAAGCTCATCCCTTTAGCCTATCCCATTAGCTCTCAAAAAGCGCAGTCTTGTCTTTCAGTCCTACCTGAACTACACACTACGTAGTGTCAAAGCTCAAGCCTCACCCCTGGCTACTAGAGTTGCACACTGCATTGTCACATAGCCCTCTTCCCCAACCTGTCACCTAGTTCTAGCTCAGGTAATGGATCAAAATTGACTATCCTATAATAGGGTGTTTTCAGACTAATGTTTTCTTGTCATGACTGAATTATAGATATAGGTACTCTATCACACCATGACAAGATGATGAAGAAGGAGATGAAGGAGGGAAGCTAGCTGAAAGAGACACGTGTAGCTGATAACACAAACTTATAAATCAAGAAAAGTAAAAGGGACATTATTTTATGTTTGCAACTGAAGACTTAATATCATTGAATATTCCTTGTCACCAAGTCATATGGAGGTGAAAAGAAGAAGCAGACACTCAACACTCAATAGCATCAGTGGCTTGATATTTCCACATCATCATGAAATCCAAGTTAGCAGCGTCATGTCATGTCATGTGATGAGTAGTAACATGCCACACCTTGTGGCCAATGATGTAACATATGTTTCATAAATGTATTATAAAGTTAAAGTCTAAAGGAAATGTGTGGAATATAAAGAGCCATGTAAAGTTGAAAAGTCATAGGAAACCAAACAATCATGAGGGTATTCAAAGAGTCACAAGAAAGGGGAAGCATCAACCCTTAGTTATATATACTCCCTCATTGTATGCGCAAATGACTTTTCACCTTAGCTCCACTGATAAATCATTAGAGAGATAAGCTAGTTCTTTAGGGAGCAAGCTATGGCTCCAATGCTCCACTTTAGGAGCTAGTTATCTACATTGTAAACATGTGTCTTGGAAATTTTACTTAATAGAAAAAGCCTTCAAGGCTAGCATGTTCTTCATGCATGGATTATGAATGTCTGTACTCCATGTTTTCTTTCACATGTGCTAAGATAGTTAAACTATTTCAGTTGTTTTAGTACTTATCTTATTGAGAATGTGTTCTAATGGTTGTTATTGCTACCCCATCCTTGTGGACTATTCCATAGGACATTAGACAAAATTTTCTTCATTTGTTGGTTGTAACGATCATCGCATTCTCTATGGACTATTACCCTGGATGTTAGAGGGTTCCTTTTAGTTCATGTGTGTCTCTTCTTGGGTGGTCCTACTACCTCTCTTTTAAAGGCTCACTTTTCTCCCCTCTTCGCAGTAGAAGAAACTTGACACATTTACAACTGAACGCTCACCAGACACACCTTCTTGCCTTTCGAGGGAACCATTGAATCCTCTCTCTTGTTGATAGTTAGATCCAAGTCAAATATTTTAAGGAATCGGAAACTGGGCCTTTATTCCAGATGGGACTCCTACACCAAATGATCTAATGTATAACTAGGACTTCATATCGAGGAGATCCCATGAATTTTATTGGTTCTAGAACCATCAACACCTGACATGAAAGAATTGGCCAAGTCTAAGAAGCTAGAGTTCTACTAGTGTGTCTCCAAGTGTTTTTGTTGCGACAAACACCCTCCAAGATTTTTCCTAGTCTTGAATTTTGGAGCCTAGTGTGGATCTTGCAATCGGTCATTCCATAGTCACTTCTTGATTAGTTGATGCTTTTGAGCTCCCTTCTTGAATTGGAAGTGTCGAAGGTACTTTCTCACACGTGCTTAGTTTGTAACAAGTTCATGAGTGAATTATTTTACGTAATCTTGAAAACAAATATCATGTCCCATCAAGACTATGCCTATGTGATTTCCAATCCATGTCAATAGTTAGTGCACATTGACATCAACAATTTCTCACTTCTAGTTGCATTTTTACTTCTATGTCGGTGAGTTATGCAAACTATCACTTTTGTGCACCTTTGTTTTTAAGAGTATCATTTTCATGTTTTTGGTTGTCACTTTTTCTTCTTTTCACTCTAATTAGTGTCATTTTCATGTTATCTTAAATCTAGCATGTGCTTCTTTCACTGTTGTTTGCATATCACAAGTGCCTTTTGCACTTTAGCACTTGTTGTCTTCTAGCATGTTAAGTGTCGCACAATGTACATAAGCTCTTTTTGGTGGTTTCAAGAGGTTCTACTTGGGTAAATAAGTCAATCTTACCATGTAAACCTTCATTGCACTCACTTCTAAAGTTTTAATCACTATCACAAAAGTGTTGTCATGATCGTCGTAAAGTGTATATGTAGTGTCGCACTTGTTGTAAAGATTGTCACACTGAGGGAAGTATGTTGTTAATGTGGTCTGGATGATCTATGTTGTGTCATCAAGAACTCTAAGTGTGTGATCACAGTAAATTCCTATCACTATTCGCATTAGTTCCACTGATCCCACACGTATCCAAATTTCAGAATATTCCCAACATCTTAGCCTCATATGACCTTCCTGAACGATGTATTGTGTAGTCCTAACCCTCAAGATACAACCCTACCTCTTGACACTACGTAATACATAGTTGATGTCTTCAGGGACTACACACTGCACAATTTCAATGCTCAAACCCAAGCTCAACCTCTAAAATTATGTAATTCAACCCTCCAGCCTAACCCCAACTACACACTACGTAGTCTCTGAGATCAATCACAAATCCTGAGCTCTTTAGTTGAACAACTACATAATCACCAAGTCTACCATACCTCCCAGAACTGTGCAGTTGTTAGAAATAGTTCAAAACCTTGCAACCTATTTCACTGAGCCTCATAACTATGTAATCTACCTACATAGTACAACCTAAAATGTGCATTGTGTAGTCGCAGGTCTCAAGCCTCATCCCTAGGCTCTTGAACTATGAAATTTTGCAATCACCTAGGCTCCTTAGTCTTCCAGAACTACACAATGGAAAAAATTGGCGTTCAAGCCCTCATCCTGGCTCCCTGAGCTCCCCAACTGCACAATATTTTTTTCTAGTCCAAGCCTAAATTATGCATTGTGCAATCTTAAGGCCCAATCCTAACCCTTGAATTCCTGATTTGTGCAACTGCGCACTCCCTAACCCTCTCTCTTAGCCTACCACCTAGTTCTAGCTTAGTTAGTGGATCATCATGCAAGATCTTAGACTAAGGGTTTATCGGACTAATGTTGTCTTGTCATGAGTGGATTGTGGATGTAGGAACTCTATCATGCTATGGAAAGATGATGAAGAATGAGATGAAGAAGGAGGAAATTTTACAAGACACATATGGAGCTGAAGAGATAAGATGACCATCAAGCGAGAAGATGAAGGAGCACTAGATTATAGTAGAAGATTAAAAATTAGGACGCATGAAGACTCCATCTGATTCACAACCCCTTTGAATGGTGGATATGAAGAAAAAATCGTATCTCTCATGAAGATGAAGCATTGCACATATATTGTTGAAGACAAAGGAGTAGAAATAATGGCTTGACATTTCCATGTCATCAAGAATTCCTTGTCAACAGTTTCATACAATGTCATGTCATTGGTCGTGATATGCCACATCATTCTTGTGGGTTATTTAATTTCTTATTCAAAAATGTATTATAAAGTGGAAGTCCAAAGGACACGTAGATAAGATGAAGAGTCATGTAAAGTTGAAAATTCATAGGAAGTCAAAGAGTCACAAGGGAGGTGAGTCATCACCCCATTGGACACATATACACCCTCATTGTATGATCAAAGGACTTTCAACCTTGGCTCGTCCCGCAAGGAAATAGAGAGACACACTAGTTACTTTAGGGAGCAAGGAGTGGCTCCAATTCACCACTATTGGATCTAGTGGTGTTCATTGTATAGATGTCTTCGAACGTTAACTTAATATCATGAGCCTTATGGCCATCACATTCTTCATGCATGGATTATGAATATCTATAAGACTATTCTATGAATGTTTGTAATTCATGTTAGCTTTCATCTGTGCTAAAGTAGTTGAACTATTTCAGTTATTTTGGTACTTATCATATCAAGAATGTGTTGTATTGGTAATTATCATTGTTGCATCCTTGTGGAATATTCGACTGGATATTAGATAGATCTTTCTTGTCGTAATGGTTGCAACGACCATCACATATTTGTTGAATCCTCCATTGGATGTTGAATGGATTATTATTTTTTATGTGTGTCTCTACTAGGGTTGTAATATTACCCCTTTCTTAGAAGATCACTTCTCTTCCCCCTCCACAATAAAATAACTTCGACACACATATGACCGAACACTCACCAGGCACACAGCCTCACTTTTCGAAGGCACATTTTCACTCCTCTCTCTTGTTGATAGTTAT
The DNA here is from genome assembly GCA_000404065.3 of Pinus taeda. Taxonomy (NCBI): domain Eukaryota; kingdom Viridiplantae; phylum Streptophyta; class Pinopsida; order Pinales; family Pinaceae; genus Pinus; species Pinus taeda. The sequence goes on along the minus strand of APFE031680058.1, from coordinate 191,742 downwards.
AGCCAAGGAAAATTGGTAAGAATATATGGAATTCAAGAAGATGCCCTAGATGGGGCTCCTATTCTATTGGTGTGATGTCTAATTGGGACTTCACATTGGGGAGATCCCGTTGGTTGATAGATTTCCAGCACCTTAGACAAATAGGCTGGAAAGTGAATGACAAGGCTATGGATAAGTGGCCATAGAAGAGATCAAGACCTCAGGATGAAGGTGAGAAGGAAAATGTTACTCTTTACCATAATTTTAATACAGTTCAGAAGGGACACAGACCTCAACCTAGAGATCAACGAAATAGAGGTAGTGTGCCTTTACAGTGTTGGATTTGTGGCAAGGATTAATTGGGTGTGAAACGTGATTATATTTTTTGATTCAACGGTCTCATACACGTTCTACCCAAGTTCATAAATAGGGTGGAAATGACACCCATATGATATCCCTGAAGGGTACTTGGGGGGGTGACAGCTAGTTTTAAAGAGCACTCCCCTGGTGGGGGTTTGATCAGGGCAGTGCCACCGAGACTAAAAATAGATGAAAATTTTCATTGTAAAATATTTTAATTTGGTAGTCAATCTGGGTCATTCATTAGATGAATGATCTCACAGTAGAAGTTATGTTAATTTAAGGGTTTTTTTCCTAGAAGGCCACCCTAGGTTTATACGATGTTATTTTATTGCGATTTTGAATGATTTTTCTGAGAGAGAAAAGAGGAGGTTATGTGAGAGCGAAGAGGAAATTATAGCAATTTTTCTGTAGGTTTCATCTCTTGATTTTGCTAGATAATATAAAAGGAAGGACCAGTTGTTTCTCCATGCACGTAGCCCAAATTTGGTTAACCACATATATCTGTATCTCTCTCCTTTTATGAGTTTATGTTTTTTTGTTTCCATAATATTTTATGTATTTCATTGCTTTGTTAGTTAATTTCTAATAGGATCATCATAAGAAGTATTTTTTGTTGTATCATGATGAAAAACCTCATATCTGGAGTGCTTAGGAGGTGCAGATAGTTGGGGATGTTGGACAGAGCGTTCCCCGTATCTATGCAACATTTGATAACAAGTAGGAGGATCACTATGCAACCTTCAATGAGATGGATGGTAAGATTTCTGATCAAGTTGTTTATATTATGATTGACCCTACACCTAATTATAGTTGTGTTAGCCCTGACTTGGTGGATGAGTGTGGTTGAGTAAAGAAGTGCATGTAGAGTCTTGGTTGGTGTAGTTGGATACAGTTACTAAGAAAAGAGTTCATCATTGGGCAAGATCTTGTGCATTTGTGTTGAATAGTATGCCTACATAAGTACATATAAATTTGCTTCCATTGGATTCGTATAGTATGTTTATGGGTATGGACTAGTTGTATCTTGACAAGGCTAAGGTGGATTGATATGAGAAGGCTATTGAGTGCTTGGATGATGATGGAGAGAAGAGAATCTTACAGGGTAAGAAGACGCCTACGTCAGTGAGAATGGTTACAACTATGCAAGCTAAGTGCAGTTGTAGGAAAGGGTGTTAACTATTTGTAGTGCATGTTTTTAGTGATAAAGGTAAGGATGTTGAGGATGTGGAAGTATTGAAGAGGTGTCCCATTTTTCATTAGTTTCAAGATATGTTTACAATATATATTTATGAGTTTCCTCCTCACATGGAAGTGGAATTTTCTATTGAGTTGGCACTAGGGGTATCAGCGACATCAAAGGAACCTTATAAGGTCAGCACTACAGAGCTAATGGAATTGAAGTTTTATTTGAAGGAAATGCATGAAAAGTGGTACATTAGTCCAATTTTGTCACCTTGGGGTGCACCAGTGTTATTTGTGAAGAAGAGAGATGATACCTGATGGGCCTCTAAATTAGACATAAATTAAGGCTCATACATCTAAAATAAACAATAATTTAAGGCCTATGACCATCCTTCAGCACATTAAACCCCTCTTTCTACATTAGATAATTTATTTTAAATTTAATATATTCATTAGGAAGGTTTATGAATAATTGGATATTTGTGCCTAATATTATTTATTTTTGTGGAATATTATGAGAATATTTGGCAGATTATGAAGATTTGGAGCAAGAGATAATTTACGGACTTGTTCCCTACTATAGGAGGATCAATAAATAAATAATAAATCAATAATATATTATGGAATTATGGCACAGATTGTGGAACTCCAATGATTGAGAAAATCTATGAATGTGTTCCCTGCCATTTAATGCAGATTCCTAGTATTGGGGACCAAATCCACTAATCAAGGGATTTTGGTGGGAAAGCTTCCTCCATTCATGGAGAATGATTCCTAATCATTTTTTATAAGTACCAAGTAGGATATTCCTCTAGGGATAGACTTTCATTAGTGTTCTTGTGGAGAGAACTCATATTTTTGCAGCTCCATTGTATTTTCTTGTAGGGATGTAATTGTATTGATGAGAATAATGAAGATTGGTGCCATGTTTAGCCTCTAAATCTTCTTCTTCTCCATAGGTCTCTAAGTTTCCTTTGGCTTGGCCATCCTAGGACCCTCAGAGCCCTTTTGTATCATTTTCTTTCCTTCTTTTCACTGCTTATTCACATGCATCTCTTGTTTTTATTTCTTTCTATTCCTGCATTTAGGGTTAATGGTTTCTTGTTGTAGGATTAAGTTAAATGGTTGATGTAAATTATTTTGCAGGATCACAAGCATTATTTCGTCCTTGGAAAATATTTGGAAGTTCATAGTAATCATTGAGATGTTTGGATTAGTCTTTCTTATTCCCAAATCTAGATTGTTGGACCTCCTTTTTAACAAAGAACAGTAAATTTCTGCTTTTTTTTAGAGCATGCTAACAAGCTTAAATCAAGTTGGTTCCACTTGAATTAGATCAAAAAAACATTCTATTTCATAACAAAAATCACCCCATTTCATTTTCACTTGATTAGGTTAGGCATTTTTTAGATTTACTAGCTCACTAATTCTCGAATTTCTAGATTTTCGACTAGTAATGTTTCTCTATTTTTTAGCATGGGTTAACAAAGGTATTTTTAAGTGATTTCACTTGAAATGGGGACCTAAGACATCCTAGTTAATAAAAAAATTTGTCCCATCCAATTTGGATTTTATTTTCTTGGTCATTCTATGAATTATAGTAAATATGTATATCATGTAGTAAATAACTATAGCATCCTGTAGGAAAGCCTGTTTTGAACCCGAATTGAGAAAAAGAATCATTGAGGCTAGGATTAGACCTCTACTTGAACTCCATGCTATCAAGACCATTTTAACCCTCTTGCTCCACACTTAGGTCAGTGTTTTTCTAGTTTTTGAGAGTAGGAATTGATTTCCATTTCTTTTATCTTTAGTCTTTCATCTTATTCTACAAAGTTTTCCTCATGCATGAGGTAGACAACTAGCTCATGAAATTATGTTTCTTTACATAATTGAAATTCTTCTTGTTCGCATGATTTTTAGGTACATGTCAATGTTTGATCCAGTGCAGGTGTTTCAGAAGTACAAAGATATTTTATAGTCAGCAACCTTATCCCAACTTCATCCACCCATGGTCCTCACTTTCTTTCACTAAGCCCTCACCATTTTCTTCATTTCAAAAGGAAAATTCTCTAAGCTTTTTTAGCAAATCAATCCATCTCCCAACTTTGGTTTTGAGTTCTAAAGTGGTCTTAGGCAGTCCCTTTCTTCATTCCATCCACTAACCACCTTCCCTATGCTTTCCATCACCTCAACATCCATCCTTTTGCTCGCAGTTTATCTTGTAGGTTTTAAGGGAATCGTGTAGGTTTTTAGGACATCCTATAGGAAATCTTGTAGCATCCTGTAGGAAACCCTATTTTGAGGATGAATTGAGGAAAAAGCCTCTAGGAAGCTAGCAAAGGGTCCCTACTTGTCTCCCATGCCTTATGACCATTCACCATCATCTCCAAGCCACCTACCACATCACCAAAAGATATTAGCTTTCACACTCTCACATGAAAAAAAGACAAAATGAAAAATAGATTTATTTTATTCATTTACATGCACAGCAGTAGAAGATTTGACGGTTTGAATATGCATGCTTAGGACAATATGATTGCATACATGTTAACTTAGAATTCTTTTGAAGAAAAACCTCTTAGAATTTAGTTAGAAAATGGTGTGTTTTAGCATTTGATTTCAGTCTCTTTCCTTATACTTTCTTTCTTACAATAGGTTAAGGTTCCATTTCAAACATTTCATTTTCTACAATTAGTTTGGGATTAGAATTGAGTACATGCACTCAATTACATCATGATAGCAAAGGAAGGACACATTGTGTGCTACACATATAGTGTCGATACCTCTTAAGTTTGTACAAACCTTGAGTTGATATTTAAAGTCGGTAGCATTGGGAGTTGCAGCATTCTTGTTGCAATACCGAGGCTCATCAATACTCTCAGGCTATGTATTGGTTACCTGAAGTTGAACAAGGTAACCATCAACAACATCTATTTGTTGCTAAGAATTGATGACTTGTTTTATCAGCTAAAGGGATTAGAAGTGTTCTCAAAGAATGATTTGAGATTAGGATCTCATTAGGTATGCAACAAAGAAGAGGACATTTACAAGACTACTTTATGGACTAGGTATGGGAATTATGATTTTGTTGCAGTTCCTTTTGGTTTGACTAATGCTCCAACTAATTTCATGTGTTTGATGAATAGTGTGTTACGTCCTTATTTAGATAAGTTTGTGATAGTATTCATTGACAATATATTGATATATTCTATGTTATGGAACCATCTCACAAAAAGATAGAAAAGATAGATCAATGACTTAAAAATTAGCCTCTTCGAGGGGGAAACCTCCTTTACATTACACAAATGAATAATTCTTGGATGATACAAATGAAAAGACCTCCTTTCTATGTATAGAAGTCTTTGGGGTCATAATATAATCAGAGTCAACATAACAATAATAATGTAAGGTCACAACAATAATAATAGTGGGCTTCTATGGGGCACAATAATAACAATATGGGAGAACATGGGCACAAAAATATAATAAGAGGGTTGAACTAATCAAAATAAGGGGTTACACTAGTATTATAGGGACCTTATATGCCCCTCTCCTTGAGAAAGTGTTTTCTTCAACACATGAGTAGTTCTGGATGCTTCTGTATAAAATTCCCATCCCCCCAATCTGGAATTTTTAGTGGGTAAGTTCTTCCACTTGATGAGATACTCTGAAATTGATCGATTTCATAGCTATCAAGTTCTTGTTTCCATGACTACTTCTAGTTCCAATATGATTTTTCCTTCCCTGTCAAGTTTTGACAATATTGTTTGAACTGGGATTTTGTCAACTATAACCTTATTTAAGCATGAAACATGGAAAAATGGGGGCACTCGGGAAGATGCAGGGAGCTACAATTTGTATGCCATAGTACCAATCTTTTGCAACACCTTGTAAGGACCATAGTACTTTGGTGATAATTTATCATCCTTCTCAGCTTCCTTGAGGGACATTTGTTTGTATGGTTGTATTCGTAAAAATACCCAGTCACCTATATCAAATCTTCTTTTGCTGTGATGTTGATATGCCTGTTGTTTCATTCAATTTTGTGCGAAAGTGAGGTTATCATTTTTCTTCTTGATATGTCCTTCTATCTTGAGAGTTTGAGGAGCGGTAATTCTTGCCAATGAACTACAAGATATGGTTGGATTCATTTCTTCTTTATCTGGGGTTGGTTCTTGGTGTATATCCTCTTCGTTTGACATTTGTTGATCCTTTTCATCCTCGTCCTCACAATCAATGTAAATAATTTCTTCTCAACACACTTATGACCTTTAGTGTATTTTATATCACAACTATAACAAAGTTTGTTTTCTCCTTTTTCTTCCAATTTTTGTGGTGTGAATCTTGTAGGTTGTGGAAGGCTAGGAGCAACAACACTTCCATCTTTATAATTGTGAGTGGTAGGAATTCTTGTTGCCATAATTTTTCTTTCATTTTTTATTTCGAGATTGAATGCCTGCTCCAATAAATCAGGCTCCCAAAGATGAACCTCATGTTGAATGTTATCCTTTAAAGTCCTTATGAATACATCAATCCTCTGGTTCTTTGGAATATCATCTACCCTTATATTCAATTTTTGGAAGTCCTAAATGTGCTCTGCCATTGAACCCTTTTGTTTTAGATTTATTAATTGGCTAAAGAAGGTGTTTCTCTTTGCATCCTCATAATGTGATATCATTTCATTCGTGAAAATTTACCAAGTGACAAGTGGTTTATGAGAAAAAAGTCCTTTATACCATAAAAAATAATTTAGATCTAAATATAAAGATGCAATATGTGCCTTTTGTAACAATTTCACATCATTTAGATCAAACTATTTCTCCATCTATAGTATCCATGTTATGGGATCCTTGATGTCAAACTTCTTCATATTGATCTTTGGAATATGGTGGGTCTTCAATCCAATGTTAGATTCTATGAAATCATTATTAACATTTATTTTTTTCTCATCATGAGTTTCCTCTACTACCTTTTTGCCATTAGGAGGCCTTTCTTGTAGTAGCTTTGTCCTACCTTCCTTCAAACCTTCCATGTCTTTTGTCAAATCTTCCATGCCTTTCTTGAAATATGCTTCCATACCATCAATATTACCTTCCATGGCATTATCTTAGCTTTGATCACTTTCTTTAAATCATCCATCCAATTTTTCTTACTAGGTGTTTCTATTTTCTTGATTTGAGTCATTATTTTTCTTGTTTTTAGGAGCTCCATATTTAAATGACTATAACTCTATAACTTCATACCTTCAACTTCTGAAATTTTGGCTTGTGGTATCCCACTAAGTCCTCTTTCTAATCCCACTAGTATGATCGATATTGGATTCTTCAATAAAGAGTTATGCCAAATCTCCTACGATGGTTGGATTATAGAACAGTTGAGTAGAGTGAACTTGTACAACCTAGCACGTGTCACTGTTTCGACCTATGGACCCGAAAAAAATACACATAAAAGAAATGGCTGCCCACTTTCTATAACTTCTTACGAAATGTCACTTTGATGCTTAGAGAGAAATTTATGACAATTTTTCCAAGGTCACCTGTTTGGAATGTAATTCGGGAGTCTTCAAAAACCCTAAATGTCCTGGACCGTATCTCTGAAAATATACCAAAATAAGATCTAATATTTGAGCCTGAGCTTCACCAAGATTTTTGCTCAAATGGGTTTTAACTGTAGAGTCTAAACCTTTGTATAAAAAAATTATAGCGAAAACTCCATGGTGGCTTGTTTGAGATGGAATTATGGAGCTTTCAAAAACCCTAACTTCCTTAGATCATATCTCTGAAAATATAGTGAGACAAGCTCTAAAATTTGGACCTGAGGTTTAGAATGATTTTGGCTCAAATGGTTTTTTTTTTATCTTATGAAATTTTTTAGAGAAAAAGTTATAGCAAAAATTCCACGATGACATGTTTGGAGTAGAAAAACCCTAGAATCCAAAGCTTTGATACCAAATGTTATGAAACTAGCTCACAAAAAGATAAAAAATATAGATCAACGACTTAAAAATTAGCCTCTTCGAGGGGAAAACCTCCTCTACTTTACACAAATGAATAATTCTTGGATGATACAAATGAAAAGACCTTTCTATAGATAGGAGTCTAAGGGGTCATAATATAATCAGAGCCAACATAACAATACTAATGTAAGGGAACAACAATAACAATAGTGGGCTTTTATGGGGCACAATAATAACAATATGGGACTACATGGGCACAACAATATAATAAGGGGTTTCACTAATAACAATAGGTAATTACACTGGTAGTATAGGGATCTAAAATTCTAAGAATGAGGAGAGCATGAATAACGCTTAGAAACAGTAGTAATATTGATAATAGAGCATCAATTAAATGTGAATCTTAGTAAATGCAGTTTCTTTCAGACAGACATTCATTACTTAGGGAATGTTGTTTCCAAGGAAGGGCATAACAGTGGATCTAGAAAAGGTTAGATTTTTCAAGGAATGGGTAGCTCCTAGAAATATGGATGACGTTAGATCATTCATGGGGTTATCAGATTATTACATGAGGTTCATTAGGAACATTTTATAGATTTCTTATCCTATTACATCTTTGCAATGAAAATGGAAGAAATTTAAATTGATAGAGGAATATGCAGCTAGTTTCAAGTAGTTGAAGAAGTTGCTTACAAATTCTCCAGTTCTAAATATTCCATATCAAGATAAAGAGTTTGTGGTCTGCACAGATTCTTGTAAGAGAGGACATAATGGGGTTCTGATGCAGGAATGACTCTATGGTATGCTATGATTTAAAGAAACTGAATGAGCACGAGCAGAACTGTGTGGGTCATGACCTTGAGTTGGCATCGATAATTCATGCATTGAATATGTTGATATACTTATTTAACCAACCTAATCTAATTGTCAATAAAGCTAGATTGTTGGCCACACTCAGTGAGTTTGACTTCAAGATCACGTACATTAAGGGTAAGGAAAACAAGGTTGTAGATGCTCTTAGTAGAGGAGTGTAGATAAATCACATAGCAAATATGAGTTCATATGAGACAGATTTATAGGATCAAATCTTATAAATAGGACAATAGGATGATAGGTACCAGCATCTTAAGCACAGGTTACAACAGTAGGGTATAGGCTATAAAGATATGGATTATCATCTCATGACAAATGGTTTAGTGTGATTTAGGGACAATATATATGTGTCTGACAATAGTGAACTCAGTAAGTTTCTCTTGAGGGAATTTCATGTTAAGCCATATTCATGTCATCCGAGACATTAAAAGACATTGACAATTGTGAAGAAGTTCTATTATTGGTCGAATCTGAAGAAGGAAGTGGTTGAGTTTGTAGCTATATGTTTGTATTTTCAATAGGTAAAAGAAGAGTGTAAGCACAGAGGTAGTTTATTGCAGTCGATTCTGATTCCAAAATGGAAATGAAAGGTCATTTATATGGATTTCAATAAAGGTTTTCTCAATACATCTAGACAACATGATTCCATCATGGTTGTGGCTAAAAGTTTGACCAAGATTGGTCACTTCATTCCAATGAAGTCTACTAATTCAATGAGTGAGGTAGCACAGGTATTCATCATGGAGATATGGAAATTGCATGGTATTCCTAAGAATATTGTATTTGCTATAGATACCAAGTTCACTTCCATGTTTTGGAAGGAGTTATTTGTAGGTTTGAGTATAGGTTTGGTCTTCAATACAACTTATCATCCACAAATAGATGGGTATATGAATAGGTTCAATAAGATTCTTAACGATATTTTGAGGATGTACGTTATGAATCAGCATAGTAAGTGAGAAGTGTGTCTTCCACTGGCACAATTTCTGTACAATAATGGGTATTGGGTGTCCATGAGGATAAGTTTGTCTGAGGCAGTTTATTTGTGGAGTTGTAATACTTCCATTAGTTGGAGTGATCCAGTGAATAGGGTTTTGATTGGACCAGACATGTTGGCAGAGATGGAACAGGAAATGCAGGTTATCAATATGAATTTAAAGGCAGAGCAAGATAGGAAAAAGAGTTATGCATATCAACACGAGGTTTTTGAAGAGTTTCAAGTTAGGGATCATGTGTACTTTCATATCAAGCCTAAGAAGAACTCCTTGAGGCTTGGTTGATGTGCTAAGAACTCCTTAGAGCCTTTAGAGCTCCTTAATAAGATTGGACTAGTCGTATATAGACTTGCATTGTCACCAACATGGAAATTCCATGATGTTTTCCATGTTTCATTAATTAAAATATATGTGAAGTATGTTGATCATTTGATTGATTGTTTTGTATTGTAGGTGGAGCCATAAGGTGAACGCTAGTTGAAACCTCAGCACTTATTGCAGTAGGTAAAGTTCATGCTCCGGAACTGAGAAATAGAGAAAGTTAAAGTGCATTGGAAGCACTTTGTGCCCAATGAAGATACATGGGATATGGATGATTAAATGTAGGATGTGTATCCTTCACTATTTTCTAGGTTAGGAAAGGGATTTTTCTGGTACATCTACATGTCTATATATGGTTGTTATTGTAAATAATGTAATGATTTGTGTTATAAATCTCCAATAAGCGATATGGTTGATATGTATGTCATGTTCATTTCATTTTTCAATAGGTTGTTCATCATAGATACTACATCTAGCAAAGTTATAAAGCTCCATGGGTAGTATGTTTGAGTTTTCATTGATGTTGTGGGTAATAGGTGTCATGGAACACCAAGGACAATGTTCCTATAAGGAGGAGGGATTTGTAATAGCCTTGGGATAAATTTTCATGTAATAAAGTTAATAAAATAAAAATAATACCAAGATCATGGGATATGTATTCCAAGATGAATTCTAGGAAAAACATCCCAGTGGGTGTCACTTTTGGTTTATTATGTCTAAGGAAATTGGAAAAGGAAAAGAGACATTAATTGGAATTTTATTTATGAAAATAAAGGAAAATAGGAGAAAGGGAGATGAAGGGTCACATATTTTCATGAGAGGAAAATTGAAGGAAAATAGAGGAAAATGAAGAAAATAGAGGCCTTAATGATAAAAAGGCTTATGAGGATCAATTCACATATTTTTCTGGTTAATCTTTTGTCAATTCAATTTTGGAGCTCTCTCTATTTTCTCATATTGTTGAACACTTAGAGCATTCTTGGAGCACTCTAGCATTAGAGAAAGAAAGAAAAGGAAGGGAAAGGAAGGACAAGGGAACCAAAGGACAAGAAAGGAAGGTTGGATAAAGTAGCTTCAACAGGAAGACTTGTAGGTAGCAACTTACATGTATGATTTACTAGTTGGTTTGTGAATGCATGGTACATGCATTTATGTATTTGGTTCTCTTGTTTTCATTAGCATGGATTTTTCTGAGTGTGACAATGGTTTCAACCTTTTCTTACCATTTTCAGATAGCCATGGTGTGATAGAATTATTTTGTTTGATTTAGATTTGGATTTCTCGAAGGCTTTGGAATCAGGTGAAGTGGTCCCAGGAAAATTCCCAAGGGTTGCAAGTGGAGGTGCTTTAATATCCAGGAAGTCCTCAACAAGTCAGTTGATATAGGAAAATTCCTCAAGGTAATGGTGAAGAAATTCTAAGGCATCCAACCTTGTTTTTAACTTAGTTATCTCTGGAGCGATTTTGGTGGCATCACGATAGCCTGAGGTTGGAGGTGGTTTAATCTCTAGGAAGCCCTTGTTGTTTATGTCTTGAGTTCCCCCATTCATCTTGGAATATGGAATAGGGGTGATTGGATGAAACAAATATTTGTTTCATCTCAATCTATGGTAGGGTGGTATGTGGAAGTCCCTAACTTTGTTGGATTTTTCATAAGTTAATAAGAGTTATTTTTTTATTATATTCTATGAGAACTTGTACATGTTATCATGGTGATTTGATGGTTTTTACGTCATGGTAAATAATTTGGTTATGTGTTGGTTATAAGCATGGATTTATAATGTACTCTAGCTATGTCTTGCTCAGGATTTGATAAGTATTTTATGGTTAATGAATTCATGGGCTAACAAATGTTATTGCAGCCATTATGAGAGTGTATTAGACCTTCTTGAATATTACTCAATAATTTTCAGACTCCTATGTTCAAATATGCATTCATGACCTGTAGATTACATGTTCATCATGTGTTTAATGAAATTACTATCATGATTAGGCCTGGTTAGGTAAATTATTTGATCAATTTCGGTATTTTGGCATTGTCTTCATGTCCTTTATCATTCTAAAAAGTTGCAGGAAGTTTTGGGAAGTGGTTTGAAGGCTTGCCTAGAATTGTGGCTAAGATCTCAAGACATTAGGCACTTAACTGAGAATTTTAGGTCACAACCACACCCTTTTAGGCTTGTGCATGTGGTTAGGGTGCTAAGTCACTAAAAAATTTATTTATCTCAGGGTTCGGTGACCTAGGGTGCTCCTTTGGCCCTTGAGTGTCTTGTAAGCCCTATAGGATGTTGGTTTGTAGTTAGTAAGTTCTAGTTGTTGGCCCCACTTCCATAACTGAAGCTTGGAGGTTGGTTCACATGATTATAACTCTTCCTCTCATGCTTACCTTGATATACCAACAAAATAGGGTAAATGTGGGAAGGGTTGTTATAAAGTCTTTAGAGTTGATGAATTCACCTACAATGACTTGGAAACACAATGATAATGTTTTGAAGGGATGAAACAATATTTCATGTGTAAATTATAGTCTAACCAATATTAAGTTGGAAACTCATATTGTAATATTTGACATTTCATATAATATAATTTATGTGGTTTAAATTATTTATGGTTGTAATTGATATTATTTAGTATTGTAATTAACATTGTAACTTTGTGTTTTCATATTAGATGAACATGCAGATTATCTGTATTTTTTTAGTTTAGTCACAAAATCATACTAATAAATCTATGTTGATTAATAATGAACACATAAAATCAATATAAAACTATTAAATTAGTAGTTTATATTGATTAATGATGAACACATTTAAAATGAATATGCGATGACTAAATTAGTCATCTATAATAATTATTATTGAATGTAAATTTAATGAATATAAACTACTAAATCAGTCATTTATATAATGAATATGAAACTATCAAAGAAATTATAAATGACTATTGTAAATGATAAATATTTTTATTACAAATGGTGACTAAATTTTACATATATATGACTATTAGTAGCTAATTTATAGTATCTTATAATGCGACCAACATTATGGTCATATTTGCTAGGTCATTAATTGGGTTTCTTCGGTGATTGTGTAGTAGTATATTTTTTTTGTATTTGGTCATTAATTGTGGAAATTAGTAACTAATTCAATGACTAAATGAATGACAAAATTTATGACTAAATTTACAACTAGATGATAAAATTGAGTCAACCAAATAATGATTAAGCTAAATATGACTAAAAGTCAGTCGCATTATAAGGCACTGTAAATTAGCCACTATAGGTCATTGACTGAAAAATGGTAATTTATATGCAAATTTTAGTTTTTTTTTTTAACTATCTAATTAACCATTTTGTACTATTGTTATATGAATCAAGAAGAGTGGTGTGCACTTTAGGAACCATTGGGTCTAGCTAAAGTTGTTAAAATTTGCAACTAGGGAAAAACTTCAAGTGGGTCATATTATTCATGGCTGATAATATTTTTATTAGATTCCTCTCATCGAGAGGTTTAGGATTGATATAAATATCATCCGATTCTGATAAGTATTCATGGAGATATGAATTTATTTTGATTATGGAATTATTATCAAGCCTACCTACAACTCATGTAGGCTCAGAAGCCCAACAACACCAATGTTGTGTATAAACATAAGAGGAATTTTCCTCATTTTCACTCACTCTTCTCATCACATCTCTCTCTCTCTACCGTATAGAAATGAGTCTCTTCTCTACTGCGCAGAAATGGGTCTCTCTCTCACACATGTGAAGCCAGAAGCTGTTGAACCTGAAGCTGCAACTGCAGATCCAAAGATTGACCTACGTGGCCTAGAAGATCTCCTCTTTGGAACTGCAATGTAGGTTCATCTAAAACTCCTCTGAAAGCTGCAACTTTTTGTGGTGGAATGAAGTCAATCCAATGAATGGTTTGCAAGATATCGACTGCCCTAGTTTAAAGCCGGAAACTGCTGAAACTGAAGCTACAACTGCAGAAGTAAGATTGACTTGCGTGGTCTAGGAGATCTCCTCATCTAAACTGTACTATAGGTTCATTTGAACCTCCTCTGAAAGCCACAACTATTGGTGGTAAAATGAAGTCAATCCGATGAACGGTTTGCAAGATATCGACTACCCTAGTTTGAAGCTGGAAACTGCTGAAACTGAAGCTGCAACTGCAAAAGTAAAGATTGACCTATGTGGTCTAGAATATCTCCTCATATAAACTATGCTATAGGTTCATCTGAACCTCCTCTGAAAGCGACAACTTTTTGTGGTGGAATGAAGTCAATCTGATGAACGGTTTGCAAGATATCGACTCCCTAGTTTGAAGCCGGAAACTGCTGAAACTGAAGCTGCAACTACAGAAGTAAAGATTGACATGTGTGGCCTAGAAGATCTCCTCATTAGAACTACACTGTAGGTTCATCTTAACCTCCTCTAGAAGCCACAACTTTTGGTGGTGGAATGAAGTCATTCCGACAGTCGGTTTGTGAGATATCGTCTGCCCTAATTTGATAATGAAGTCGCTAATGTTGATACTACTAATCTAGGGTTTGCTACTACTGATATGAATCAGATTTATTGTACTATTTCTCTCTGCTGAATTATTGAAGATAAAAGAAGATTTGATCAAAGGGTTTCCCCACACATTGTGGTGTCTGTCCCTGGCTAGCTGCCACATTTTGTGTCTCTTGTCTCGGCTTGTTTTCTATCGATCGTTTAATGTTCTATTTTCACTTTACTTTATGTACATGTGATTGCTAATTTGTGGAATATAATAAGAAAAAGAAGTAAACTATTATAAGCATAGAACATACCATAACTTAACAAAATTTCATCCAAGATGATAAGTCCTATAATTTAGGGAGATTGGAATGGTTATTGGTAGCATGTCCTTGAATATAACACAAAGAATAAGGAGGTGGAGGCTTCATTATAGAACATTGGATGGGAACAACCGAAGTTTTCTTCTTAGTGCCCCCCTTATTTTTGGCATTATAACCATATATAGTTTCTTACAAGACAGGAGAAGACTATTGTGGACGTTGTGGGGGAATTGAAGCAATATAAGGGACCATTGGGATAGCTTGAATAGAAGTCAAAGCCATATAATGTTTGGGGTGGTTGGGAGGGGTTGTAGTAGAAGGATCTAGGTACCAAACTAGAATCCCCAACATGAGGTTAGGAAAATTCAATGTAGCAAGTATAGGTGTGATGACTACTCTCAAAAGTTGAAATAAAAAATGTATTTGACCTAATAGATAATGACAAAGGGGAACACCCCTAGTTACATGAGTTGAATTTATGGTAGCATAATCGTAAGGAGTTGGTTGTTGGAAAGGGGTCCCAACCTACCAAGTAGCTTAGGACCTAGATGCCATACACACCTGAGAGGTGCTAGGTGTGGTGGAAATAGGTAGTGGAGCTTAGTATTCACCATGTAGAGAGGAGTCTTTGTAGACCTCAATATTGATCTCTGTGAGAGAAGGCATGGTGTGGTTTCAACCATTGAGTAAATGATAGTATGCCCCAAGTAGATAGGAATCTTTCTAAACCTCAAGACTAGTCTCAATGAGAGAAGGCATGATGTTGTTTCCAACCATTGAGAAAATGATAGTATCAAGGTGAAATTAAAGCTTTGGATCATAGTATGTTAGCTAATCAATAATGAAAATATTCCCATTATCGTAGAAGCTTATGGTAGTATATTTTCTTCATGGTGTACATGAAACTGCATCATATCAAGAGATTATAGTACAAAGGGACATTAGTAACCTCCACGTATATCAATAATTTCTTTCTAGCTAACTCAATAGAGAAATTCTTATGCAACCCTTCAGGTTACAAGGCGCAAACTTCATATTCTCCACATGTGATCTTGAATGGTATGAGTGTAGGTGATCCAATATTTTTCCAAACCTATGCAGACACAACATATGTGGATGCCCTTTCATCAATGATACATTATTGGATGATGGTGTTATTAATGGACACTATGACCTAGAAAGTAAGGAATGAGGGGAAACGAGGAGATTTTTCTTTATCAACATCAATGATACTTATATAATTGATGGAATGATAGATAAAAGCAAAAGAAAAGAGTAGATACTTTCATTATGAAGGGAATGTATGGAGGACTTGTGGTGCTAACATGGCAATAAGCAACTACACCAAATCATCTATGATGTTATAGTTATGTGTATCCCATGTAAGGTAATTGGTAGTGTTTAGATGTAATAGTCCCTTGGTGATCTTAGGAGATACCTTAACCATTTGGCAAGGGATTTGTATGGTTTCGTTTGTTGATAATAGAGGCTCCATGACAGGCATCGGTTGCATCTCGGGTGGAGGTTTGTTATGATGTGACCAAATCGAGAGGTTTATGTCAATAGAATCCATCATAAGGATTTGGTAAGTTCCATTCATAGGTTGGTTAGGAGGTGAAGTGGGAGGATAACTTTGGCCCTCATGAATTTCCATGTACCCCTAGTTAGGGAACTGGTACCAAAGCACAATTGACTATGAAGCAGAGCAACAGAGATAGAAGGTGGCTGATTACCCATTTTCATAGCCTCTTGGTTTTCCAATAGGCTATGCATATGAGGGAGGAGAGGAAACCCATGCATGTAATTACCATACATGCCACAAAATACACAAGGCTTGTTTATCCAATTATGCTTGTTATGCTTAGGTTGGTTTCCCTATTGTTCATTTTTGGTATTTGAGTTTCCTCCTAGGTTGGTATTGGACTATTGGCCCTAGTTTCTTGGGTTACCTTGGTTTTGGGAATTTTATTTTCCCCTCCCCTTATTATTTTCTTCGTATTAGTAAGGTTGGTTAAATTTTTTTGGGCATAAACCTAACCTTGCTAAGGAGGCACATGTTGAGGCATGGAAGCTTGAGGTGTTAGTGTCGAAGGGGCTAGATCATTATGCTTGTTGGAATGGGTAATAATGATTCGTCAGTACATTCTTGTAGGTGGGTCAATTACATGTTTTCCTAGCTAGGCACAAGATGATGTGGATGGACATAAGCATAAGAGGTATTAGTAGCCCCTAGTGACGTAATATGAGAGGAATATAGGAGGGATAATTGTAAGATGTAATAGCTCCCCCTTCCCCCCCAGCCAACGGTTGACAATATCCCATGTTTCCTAGAAGATACAGGGAATGTTGGTGATATTTTATGGATTAAATAATGCCATTAGTGGCATGGGATGCCCTAGTGTTGAATTGTCACTTGAGCGAGAGTGTGGAGCATTAGGGATGATAGTGTATATATATCTCACCTTGGCATAGACCAGATCGTACTGAATGGCCTTCCAAATGGAATATTCCTTAGTTTTAGGTAATGTTAATGAAACATGCTCGGTGATGGGAAGAAGAAGTGATTTCAAGAATTATATCATGAAGAATTAGTCATTGAGTATTAGAGATTTTCACAAGCCCCACCAGCTATTCCACTCCTAAATAAGATCAGTGGTATGGGTGGTGGTGGTTTGGTGATAGTAGGTTAAGATCTTGATACCATAATCATTATAGATAAGTAACTGCAAGTAACAAAGGAATGCATTCATGATGGTGGAAAACATACAATGAGTTCCATGGGGTTGTTTGAAATACCATCTTCTTACAACACTAGTTAGTTGTGTGTTGAAATAGATGAATGTGAATAGAGTATTCCATGATGGAGTTTAAGGTACATCACATATGGAATGATAATATATGATTTTTAGGGTCTTCTCCTAGGTTCCCCTCAAAATTGGGGATATCTAAGGGAGTCTTGGTTGGAATTTGGTGCCATGACAAATTGTGGAAAAGAAGATTGTTAATGATTTGACTTAAATTGGGTAGATTCAAGCTAGAAATTAAGGGGAGAAACAGTTGAGTTATGTTCATTCTGGAAGGTTCTCCTACATTAGTTCCAAGGTTATACCCACATTAGTAACATGATTAGCACTAGTATATTCTCCATTATGAGCACCAACAGTGGACCCAACATTGTTTTCAAGGTTTAAACCTGTCATGAAGGCTTCATTGGTGGAGCAATACCATACCATGTGCATTCATATTGGGGGATATATATTGAGAAAAAAATGACATAATATATTGAGCATATAAAGGGGGGTAAAAGGTTTTTATATTGGTAGGTATAAAAACTAGAGCTCAAATTTAATGAAAAAATATAAAGGGGTATAATAAATGTTAACAAAAAATGGATACCTACAATATCTAGTGAAAGTAGGGGTTTTTTAAATTGGGAATATGTATTGGGTTTGTATTGGTAGGGGGTTAAACAATGTAATTTTAGAGGTATTTTCCCATATGTAGTCAAATTAAGGGTATCGTTTAGTATTCCATGAATGCATGTGATATATCAAAGGTTCATTCAGTGAAGCCCCCATGAAGCCTAACATGCCAGTGAGTTGGGATTGGATGGACTTAGAAGTAGAGTAACTATTAGAGGAATTAGAATATTTATAGTCCAAAGGTGGTTTAGGGTGAGGGACTTTGATTCATTGAGCAGGTGTAATGAGTCATCTAAGAGGAAACTAAGGGTGAAAATATCTCAATATTCATCATTGGTCCTTGATAAGTGTTCTTGTTTTGGGACACAAATGAATCTAAAAGGATAAAGGGAAGAAAAGGAGAATAAAATTAATAATCATTATGCAGAAACTACATGTAGTGGTGCAATGTGGTTTCATAAATAATTGTTTATGTTAATCTAATTAAACAGTCTCATCCTATCAAAATAAAAAATACTCTAGCTTGTAATACTAATTATGCCTCAAAGTCCTAAAATATGTTTCAAGATGGCATTCCTAAAAAAAAAATCTACAATATGATTACAATGTCAACAAGGCTTAGTGAATGTATGAAGAGGGTTTTTTTCTTCCCATAACCACCACCTATAGGGTGGTTTTTTCCTTCAAGAATGTCCACTAACATTATCTTTTTATAGTGGGGTTGAGAAAATCTTAGCTTCTAGTTGTCAACTTTGGACCCAAATTCCTAGCCAAGAGTTGGGAACCTTAAGGGGAACTACTAGTATGCATAGTCTAAGCCTTAACCCCTTCACAGGTTTCTTCTATGCATTGGTTTTTACAACTATATTGTGAAGGATTTAAATCTCCCTATAGAAAACCTCTATGTTTCAATGTATAGTGATCAATGGTTTTTGATTGGATGCATATCCCACTAATCCTATCCTATGTACTAGATTATTTTGATACCTAAGTGGGATTAATCAATGTCTATTAGATTATGCTTCATTTTAGGGGCTTTTATTGGGATTATGAACCAAGTGTTTTAACATAGAGGTGTGTAGGTGTGTACAAGTGTATGTGTGATACAACTTGTAATAAAATTACTTTTCACTAAAATTAAAGAAAATAAATTGTATAAAATATTAAACAAAATGATGTAATTGAATAGAATTTAGAAAATCCCTATGCTACCCACCTAGGGTGATGTGACTCACTATGTTATTGATACCATAACATAATATAGATACACAACATGACCAAATAGTAAAATATTATGCCAAAAAATACATATGCATGAAATTAGTCCCAAGAACTTGTTTGTGAAAAATAGTTGACTAGCTATTAGACTCAGACATGCCACCCAGTCATAGACCGCACTACTCCACCTCTCTCAATAGATGGTCAACCTAGAGTTTGGGTCATGTCTCCACATGGAATTGGCTTTTTGATTTAGGTACATATCTAGTACCAATCATAATAGGTCCAATGTACCAAAAACAACAACCTCCAACCAACAACCTCATATCCCCCATCATCCACATACTCAAGTATCTGACCTCTTTCTCTACACCTAGATTCCATCAGGCTATGCCACTGCCTCTAGGGTGTTTATCTTGTTTGGTCATATATGTCCATATTCCTGTAGCTCTAGGATTTCCTCCTATCCTCATGGGTCTTTAGGTCCCCTCTAGGCCCTCAGCCAAGGACACTTGTCCCTTACTGATTCCTGATTAACTAAACAAGGGAACCGCCCTTTTATAATCATGGTGTCCCATTAATTTTTATGATAATAAAATTATAATATTAAAATGTACTTTTACATGAAAGTACTTTCCCTCTCATGGAGTCTCAACCCACCATTCTATTTTCCTCCTTCAGTCTATATCCATAGTATGTTTGCTAGGCTCACTAGACTTTCACCACACAAGCACTTCGCCTTGATCACATAGGCACTCTAGGCTCAAAAATCATAGTAGTTTTGCCCACCGGCTTACCAGATAATACATACACAAGCACCCAAACCTTAATTGAACTTATCTCAAGGTTTGAAGAATCCCTCTTTATTGGCAAGTGCATTTCTAAAAACCTAAAACTAATCATTGTTATATTATGTTTGGATTTAAACAAATTACATACTATTGAAATGTCTCAACTAAAACTCTTCGATATTCACCTTTCCTTGGCTCAAAAGTTTCACCAATCATTATGGAAGAAATATTACCAAAGAGGATAGTGTCTTGTCCATTAAATTTGTGGAAATAACATTGGTTGAACATATGCCTGCTTAAGCCAATCCTGCAAGGAGCCACAACAATTCCTTGTCTTTTTATTTTCTTCTAAAGTATTTTCAACATTATGAGGACATTGGTTTGGCCTTTCTTTATGTTGATGTTGTGATAAACACCATCCAAATTTTTTCCTACAATTTAGTTTTGAAGCCTACTAAGGATCTTACAATCTATCGTTCTACGGTCACTTCATTGTCGATTGATGTTTTGCAAAGTGTTTAATCCTTATTCTCAGATTCTACATGTCAAATTCACTTGCTCACAAATACATGGTCCTTGTTAAATTCATAAGTGCACTTTCTTTATGCAATATTTAACAGGCATAGTATATCCCATCAAGATAGTACCTATGAAATTTTCAATCTTTGTTGATGGTCAATGTGATCTTTCCATTGATAGTCCCATCTCACTTTGTTTGTGATTGTAGTTCTATTTCGTTGAGTTTTCCAAACAGTAATTTTTGCGCACATTTTTTCACAAGTGTCACTTTCACTTTTATGACCATCACTTTTGCTTTCTTTCACTTTAACAAGTAGGGATTTCATGTTATCTTCATTCTAGCATATGTCACCTTCAAGTTCTTTATCTTTTACAAGTTTTGTTGCCATGTTTTCTTAGAATCACAGGTGTCATTTTTAGTTGTTTTCACTTGTGCATGTGTCACACCTTTGCACATCACTAAATGTATTTACAACACACTCTTTTTCATTAGATGGTCCTGAATATCATAATAATATTTGCTAAAAAAATTCTTACAACTTAATGCACTTTTTGGTCAGAATTGACACTTGTGCCGCAACTTGTGTTCTAGGTGTCATATTGCATCGTCTTGACGGTCGTAGAAAGAAACAAGTGTCTCTCTATTACCATTTGAAGGTGTGATTGTTGTTCATGACTCCTTTTTATTTCCATGGCTTTTATTGATGGAATTCATGTGTGTGATTGGATTTTTGGACTTGTTCAAATGTCTTTTTCTCTCTTACTCTAGTACTACTCCCACACAGCCATTTTGGAGCTCTTCCTAGTCCGCCTACCCAATGAAAGTTGTGAATACATGAACCATCTTTCAAGTGATGAGAATAGAAAATAATGAGCCCTATTGATGATAGATCTTCATAATAGAGTTTTTTACTAACCCTCTCTTAAGGTAAACTCATTTGATTGCAAGTTGAGAACCTTCAAAGCATAGTCACATATCCCTTATCTCTTGGACCATTTTGGATGTATTTTTCTCTCTTACTCTATTGGTCCCACACTCAACCATTTTGGAGCTCTTCTTGGTCATCCTTCCCAGTGCAAGTTGTGAATACATGAACCCACTTTCAAGTGATGAGAATAGCAAATCATAAACCCTTTTGATTATACCTCTTCTTCCTATAGTTTTGCATAGATCCTCTCTTAAAGTCAACTCCTTTCACTGTAACCCCATCCTCCCACATCTACCCAAGTAATTGGCCAACCAAGGTTAAAATGTGACAATAAGTTATTGTGATATGATGTGACTCCTTATGTGTCAGTTTAGGAAGTGGATTCAGAGGAACATATCACACAAACCTACCACGTTAGCAACATAACTCCCAGGAGCCATCCCAAACAATCAAGTAACCAACCCCTGAGACCAAATTAAGTTTCAATGCATAAAACCCTTGGATTCTCCCTTCATATGGACAAGCATGAATCCAGGAGGCTCAAGACACTCCCATAGCAAGGGTAAGTGAACATCCGAGGATTTATTTTCCCAGTTTTGTGCTTGCAACTTCAGGATTTGTGCCACCTTTTTAGGTCCAAAGCCCAAGTTACTACCCAAAATGCAATGACACCTGCAGCAATGAATTTAAACAACATAACATTGATATATTTTAAAAAACATTACATAGACTAGACTAGATCCCTACTAGCCATGATAGACATTTTGTAAAACATGCCACAAACATGAAATATACAAGTCTTAACAATAGAACTAAGCATAGGGAGCTCATACTTATCTTAGAATTGTTAAGAAGCATTTATGCCTCAACACATTAGTTACAATTTAATTTATTAGACCATATATACATTGTTCATTAATTTACAAGAAAAAACATGATGAGATCCATACATAGACATTGCCATAATACATGTTCATAATTAGCATAATAGCAATACAAATACCAAGGAAACAACATCGATATAATCCACGCATGAACCAACATAGTACTAGTGAAACAAAAAAGAGAAATAGCCTCATATTAATGATGAAAAGGCCAACCCGGTGTGGTACTTTCACAAACCACCCAACCATAGACATGGCTAATCCAAATGTCTCTTCATCCAGTCACCCTCGTGCCATATTCCAAGCATGAATGTGGGATCTCATGGAACAGTCCATCAAAACTAAACCAGTGCTTCCAGAAGCCAAACCACGTCAACCCATAGAATAGTGATTCCATCTCATGGTTGAACATGACAAACCATCATGATATTGGTCTCTCCCCAAGCCTTCTAGGGCTCTAGAGTGTTTGTTGAAACCAAGACTTCTATGACTAGTAACTCAACCCATATCTATCGTTAGGATTTTAGAGTGGTTGTCCAACCAGGGCTTCCACGACTAGTAAGTAAACCCACCAAGGTCTTCACAAGCATTTTTCCAACCAAAGCTTTAAAAACTAGTAACTCAACCCAAGTTGTTACAGGGCTTCCAGAGCATTTGTCCAACCAAGGCTTCCAAGAACTAGTAACTCAACCCAAGTGTTGTAGCGGCTACAACCACCCTCCAAAATTTTTCGTTAGCCTCGTTTTGGAGCCTCCCTACCAACCTTTCATAGTAGAATGTCTTGCTTCATCAAGTACACAAGCTTCAATGATTTTCTTGCAGAATGATAGCATGTCCATCAGAGCTTGTTGCATTCCCCTCACAAGTTGTTCTTCTAGACTTAGTCGACTTGCAGGCTGAGCAGCTTCCTCAAGAAATTGTGCAATCTTGGAGGGAAACCAACATTCCCTCCACAAATTTCACAATTCTTCCTGGCATCTTGCTAGGCTCTAGAATTGTGCAAATCTGCCAGTCAAGCTTCATCCAAAAAATTGTGCAATTCCTCCCAGCAAGGTTGCTTAGCCCAAAAATTGCACAATCCTAGGTAGTAGTCAGCTACTCTACCCAGAAATTGCACAAATATCCTGGGCAACCAGCCCATCTCCCTTCCAAAATTCACATTTTCTCTCAGTAGTTTAGCAGCCTCTTGCATGTGCAATCAGGTTGACCAGTTCCACCCGAGACCAAGGAAACTTGACTTGCATGCATGGCTTACTTTTTCCTTGGAATAACAAAAGACAACATGAAAAAAACATCCCTTGATTCAAGGAGCTATTTTTAGTAGTTGGAGGTTACATGCAAAGATCATTTTGTAATCTTTCCTCAAAGTGTCTCTTTTTCCTAGATTTGTGCCATCCGTGTCATGAGCCCAAACTTATTTATTCAATGCATCGTAGCTCATTCTTTCACATTGATCTTGGAGCTTTGACATCCCGCAACACATCCAAGACTCTTTGACTCATCTAGCTCAACTATTCATGGGTAAGTGGTCTCAACTTGCCTTTTTCATCATTTTTGTCACTTTTTGTGTTTTCTCTTTTGTGAGTTTTGTTTGCTTGATTTATTTGAACACTTGCTATCGCTTACATGCATACTAAATTGTACTAGCATTGTTTCATTTTTCATTGCTATCTCAATGTTGCTGCATGCATGAAACTATTTTACACGAATGGTCACCCGATTCGACGACTCACTTCACCCACGTGCATGTTCTTCTATTTTCTGAATATTTTATCCAATTTTTTCATACATGATCATTTTCTTCTTCCTACACTTAGTATCACCATGCATTCACTTTCACATTTGCATTCAGTTGCCCGTCAGTGGGTCTGGGCAGCCGTAGCCTAGACTCTACATCACCAAGACAACATTGTGTAATCCTGATGGGGAAGGCTTTGCCTTCCCCTCCATAAATGCACATTTCTACCCAGCAGCTATTCCCCAGGCCTGATTTGCACATTTATGAGGGATGGTGACTGTTGGCCCAGAAGATTGTGCAATGCGGTAACTAAGCCTACAGTCATTGCAAGTTGGAATTGCACATTGCATAATTCCATCAGTCAGCAGTCAATCTGGATTATGCATTCCACAAATCCAGCAGCCAATTAGCCTCCCCATATAGCCCAGACTAATTTTTGTGGAAGTTTAGTAGCCAGTCTCCAAGCCTCATAGAATAAACTGCATAATCCTTGCCTATCAATCCCCATGTATGTGTTATTTCATCCCTGAATTTTCTTTGGTTTTCGTTGATAAATTTCTTTCCATGCATGTTTCTTTGTCTCCAAATATTTTAGGTGTTCATCCACCTCTTAGTAGTATAGTATTAATTCCCTCCAAGAGAGCAAGATCAAAGGACACTAACGAAAGTGCAACTGGATAAGCAGTTGAGTGAGTGTCCTCATGTCTACCAATCTACAAAGATACCAAGTTATTTATAGATAAGGATATCAAGAAGAAATGGCAAGAGGTCAATGATGCATTTATAGGCACATTTGGGGAAGACTTCGAGGACCACTAGGTATATGTGAACATCCACAAGTCCAGCTTGTACTAGATTGCATGCATATACCCCGCAGTCCCATGTGTGGAAATGATACACTCGATCATCTCGCACATAGATCCTGAGACAATGACATTGAGCAGTGTCAGCAGGAAAAAGATTACAACCTTCTAGGCATAGGATTATGATGAGATGTATTAGATGTCAGAGCCTGTGAATATCATGGAGACTCCCATTAGCTTACCTAGCAGCAGTGCCAACTGTAGATAAATCTTGAAGCACTGGGTAAAGGAGTGTTATAGACATTTTTGGGCACTTCAACCCCAATCATAAATGTCCATAAACTGAGGGCTCCTAAGTCCCTAAAAGTGTTGCTTCACTGCCTAAACGAACAAGGTCAACTGATTACATCATCTCCCAGAAGTTCTCCACTGAAAACTGCTCATAAATGGTCAAAAATGGACCATACTGAAAGCTCAATGCAGAGGGTGCGATGCAGATCACCTTCCTAGTGTACAAGGTGTGATGCATACTGATTTTCTCTTATGTAGGGTGCGATGGTTGGGAATGGACAAATGGTAGAGACAAAAATGCGAGGTGGAAGATCATGGAATCTTCCAGAAGCTTCCCCTCTGACACTTGCCTCTCTATTTTTTACTAGGGATGAGTAAGAGATCATCATTCTCCAAGTGGAAGTGGGAACTATCAAAGAGAAGACACTAATCAAGATCCCAGAAGATGACTCACCTCTCTGTAATCATCTATATATGGATCCCTCATCACATAGATCCAGACGCTGGAATTTTGTATCTTATAGAGAAGCGTTATTGGTTTTTTGGTGTACATTCATAGTGTTGGGTGATCTAGCTTTTCTTGAGGTGAAGAAGGGCTTCCTAGCTAGAGGATGATGTTGGGTCAGAGCTCATGGTTGTAATCCTCTTGCTACTTTTCATCTGAATAAAGCTATTCTTGTTTCCTTCCATATTCGTGTGTACTTATTTATATATACATGTATATGGTTAATACACATCTGATCCTATATCATTCCTAAATTTAGATCCTTGTTTCTTGCATAGTAGTATGTTGTTTTGATTCCACAGGTTCTTTTGAAGCTGGGCAGACAAAGGACAAGTGGCGAAACTCTATCAAGAAGGAGAGGAAATCAAGCGCAAGACTTAGGTTGGTCTTCTTGTTTCTCCTCTCGTCTATTTTCATAAAAGGAAACAATAGTAGACTTTGATTGTTTGTTTCTAAGATAGCCACCCATCTTAGTGGGAATAGCAGCATCGGAGTGGACACTATTCCCGATAACATTTATGTCTCGTTATTATTCCCTCTCTCTATCTCATCCTCCAAACATACACATGCTCTCTCTACCTCTCTTCCCCTTCTCTCCCTCTCTATCTATATCCTTCTCTCTATTCCCTCCCGATCTCCTCTCTCCGTAAATCTCTCTCCATGACTCCCTTGTCACCCCCTCTCTCTCCACCTTTCTCCCTCTATGTTTTTCTTGTTCCCTCCCTCTCCTACCCCCTCCAATTCTAGCTCTCTCTCCTCATCTCTATCTTCCTTCCTCTCTATCCCTTATCTCCCACCTCCCTCTATCTCTTCCCCCCAAATCACTCTCCCTCTCTCTCTCTCCCTTACGTCCAACTCTATCACTATCTCCTTGTCCTTCTCCATCTCTATGTCTCCATCTCTCTCCCTTCCCCTTATATCCCTATCTCTATCCTCTCCTCCTCTTTCTCTTCCCTCCTCTCCTCTCTCCCTCACTCTCTCTCCATCTCTCCCTTCTCACTCATCTCTCTCTCCACCTCTATCTCTCTATTTTTTGTCCTTTCCTCCCTCTCTCTCCCACTCCAACTCTTTCTCTCTCTCTCTCTTCCGTCTCTCTTCCTTCCTTTCGCTCCCTCTCTCCCACCTCACTCTCTCCCCCCCATCAGAATCTCTTTCTCTCTCTCTCTTCCCTCTCTCTTCCTTCCTTTCGCTCCCTCTCTCCCCCCTCACTCTCCCCCCCCCCCCATCACTATCTCTTTCTCTCTCTCTGTCCTCCAACTTTTTCACCCTTTCACTCCCTCTCTCCACCCGCTCCCCAAATCTCTCTTAAATTTGATTACATTGTATTGTGTTTAAGAAATTATCTAAATTAGAAAAACTTAATTGGTTGTAAAATATTCATGTCAAAGAAAACAAAATAATGAAAAACTTTAAAAAATCATGTGCTATATTTAATCTATTATAATTAGTCAATTTGCTTGCTCTTATCCCTCGGATCCTTAGCTAAGATGGATCTATGTGGGTTATATATATATAGAACCGTCATAGATCCATCTTAGCTTAATTTTATTAAAACCTTAATTTAATTTCTATGGGAATATTTTTAGTAGTGGTGAGGATAGAGGGTTTACATATATCTCAAATTGTAACGTTTTCCCTTTTAGATTCAATTAAAAAAGCGTTGCAAAATTAAATTAAAATAAAATATTTTTACTATGAAATAAGTCATGGTTTTTTGGCATGTGGTATTGATAAGCCATGGTATTGGCCCATGGTATTGTAACAAAGCAGATTTACAAGTTAATATCCATGTTAAAGTGAGGGTGAATATCCATCATTAACAATCTTGTCATATTGTTATAAAATATTTGATTGTGAAATAATTTATGTTTTCTGGGCATGTGGTATTTTTATAAAATATTTTGATTGTGAAATAATTCATGTTTTTTTGGTATGTTGTATTTTAATCCACGGTATTGACCCATTATATTGTAACAAAGGCTATTTTTACAAGTTAATAATATCTACCGTAATGTGGGGTGAGTATCGACGGTTAGGAATCTTGTCATATTGTTGTAAAATATTTTAGTTGTGAAATAAGTTATGGTTTTTTGACTTGTACTATTGATAAGCTATGGTATTGGCCCATGGCATTGGTTGTAACAATTAAACCTATATTTTAGATCAATGATGTCAAAGAAAATAAAATAATGAAAAACTTTAAAAAATCATGCACTATTTAATCTATTATAATTAGTCAATTTGCTTGCTTTCATCCCTTGGATCCTTAGATAAGATGGATCTATGCCGGTTATATATATATATATATAAAAGAACCAAAATACATCCATCTCAGCTTAATTTTATTAAAATCCTTAATTTAATTTCTATGGGAATATTTTTAGTAGTCATGAGGATAAAGGTTTAGAAATATCTCAAATTGTAAAATTTTTCCCTTTTAATTCATTTAAAAAATGTTGTAAAATTAAATTAAAATAAAATATTTTTACTATGAAATAAGTTATGGTTTTTTGGCTTGTGGTATTGATAAGTGGACTTACAAGTTAATAGCCATGGTAAAGTGAGGGTGAATATCCATGGTTAACAATCTTGTCATATTGTTATAAAATATTTGATTGTGAAATAATTTATGTTTTTTGGGCATGTGGTATTGATAATCCATAGTATTGACCCATGGTATTGTAACAAAGACTATTTTTTACAAGTTAATAATATCTACCGTAATGTGGGGCTGAATATCCACATTAAGAATCTTGTCATGTTGTTGTAAAATATTTTGGTTGTGAAATAAGTTATGGTTTACTTGTAGTATTGATAAGCCATGGTATTGGCCCATGGTATTCTAACAAAGCCTATTCCCAAATTAATAACAAAATCATAATATAACAGGTTAAATTTTATTATTTGTATTAATTTAACTTTTTATTGTTAATTGAAGTCATATTTAAATGTTTACACTCATACAATATCATTTTTAACTTCTTCTTTTTATTTTTAATTTAGCGTCTTAGGCAAAAATAACAAAGTATTATTAAAAATAAATCATTTAACCCAATTGCAATTTATATATTTTTATTTTATATTATAAATATTTCTTTTATTTTCTATTGTAAATATTTCTTTTATTTTTTATTTCCAGTTTAGCATTGGGTTCAAATAAAATATTCACATATTACAAAATTACATTGTAGCACTATATTTTTCTCTGCCTTGTCTATATCTGCCTGGAAATTCCAGAAGAAGGAAGACCATCAACGTAATCTATGGATTTCCTGGGATTTGAACCCAAGATGGAGTTTGCATGGGAAACACCTTAGGAGAGCATCAACGATTAGATGGAGGAAGAGCAAGGTCACTAGGCATGGGTCTTTTGGTAATTTGTACATTGGCATAAACTTGGAATCTATTCTTCCTTTTAACTAAAGAGGATACTCTGTTCTTCCTTTTTACTAAAGAGGATTTTTGTTCTTGCAGGTAGATAGTTTCAAGGGTTTATATGATCAAGCATAAAAGAGTTGAGGGTTTAATGATTATGATAAGGGCAAGGTCATTGGGCGTGGATATTTTGGTAATTTGTACATGGGTATGAATTTGGACTCTGTTCTTCCCTTTTAGTAAAGAGGATTTTTGTTCTTATGGGTAAATAATTTCAAGGGTTTATATGATAAAAACATAAATTTTATGTAGAGTTGAAGATTTAATGATTATGATATTTTGGTAATTTGTACATGGGTATGAATTTGGACTCTATTATTCATTTTTACTAAAGAGGATTTTTGTTCTTATGGGTAAATAATTTTGAGGGTTGATATGATCAAATCATAAATTTTATCTAGAG
Organism: Pinus taeda; assembly: GCA_000404065.3. Taxonomy (NCBI): domain Eukaryota; kingdom Viridiplantae; phylum Streptophyta; class Pinopsida; order Pinales; family Pinaceae; genus Pinus; species Pinus taeda. The sequence goes on along the minus strand of APFE031680058.1, from coordinate 162,308 downwards.
TTGAGAGTTTAATGATTATGATAATGCAAATCTTAATTGTGACCAACAATTCAGCAAATGACAATGCACAAGTAAGCATTTTGCATGTCCTTATTGTACAAAGGGTTTAATGATTATGATAATGCAGATCTTGATTGTGGCCAACAATTCATTAAAAGGCAAGGGAAAAGTAAGCATTTTGCATGTCCTTATTGTACACATCAGTTTGCTCCTCCCTAACATTTCTAGGGTCAAAATGCACAACATTTTATTTTTTCTTTTCACATTTTTTTAGTGGTTGATTGTTTTCGTAATGGACTCTAATATGCCCAAATTAAAAGGGCTCAAGTGATGCAAGAAATTTTTTTGGTAGGATGCAAATGCTAGACCTTCCTCAAACACTATTACATGAAATTAAAATTTATTGTAATCATGAACATAAAATCTTTTATGTTTCATCCTTAGATTCTAGTCTCAATGCCTAGAGTTTTAAACTATGTTACTATATTTTAATTAGAATATACTTAGATCCATTAAACCTTACAAATCTCTAAAGCTTAGGTTAATTTAAGCTAAAAAGAAGGAACTTGAATGACTTTTGCAATTTAGATTCAATTCTTACAGATAATGATTAAAAATGGAAGAACTCAAATGGTCTGATAAATTCTACCCACCCATCAATTTCCAATACCTTTGGTATTATTCTGAACCTAAACAGAGAGAGTAGAAGAAGAATATGAGCTTATATGAGGTAGACCTTGACCTGCTTGATACTTTTCAAAAGTTGGGCATGCCCTTGAGTAGAAGAAGATATTGATCAACATTGTTGTAGACGTTTTCGACATTGTTTTCATTGCTACCATGCATAGGTAGACTCTATAGGTAGTTGAGGTTATCTTTTGTTCATTATAAGAGGTAATTTGGGAGTATTTTATCTAGTTAAGAAATAGCTTGGCAGGGTTGTTCCTCTTGCTGATAAATATTATGTTGCATTGTATTTTTATTTTTTTAGTGATAGCTCCTTCTATTAAATATCCAAGCACACCTTGTCACCCATGGAAATATCCAGTTATTTCAGGATGAATGAGATGGAGACGAAGCATTTTGAGAGGACTCTTATTTTTGTAGATGAGAGGAGTTCTGTGAGGTAAGAGGAGTTCTATGGCATATATTGAAGGATGCACTGTACCATTTTATGACAACAATCATCTACATGCCACAATAGTGGATATCTATTGCACCAATGGAGCAATGATAAAGTATTCCACTGTAAATAATTGTTATGTTGGGGACGAGGAATGTAGATGTGGGATTTGAAATTTTAATACAAAAAGAGGTTTGTGCGATGGAGACAAATCAAGGATTTCATGGACTTGAGTAGATATTGGTTCAGCAATCACCTGGAAATACTCAAGCATTGTTTTGAAAGGCAATGATGCAATTGGAGAGTTCTCTTCTGTTGCCTTGAAAAATAACTATCCATAGGGGGACAAAGATGATCAATATAGGGAAGAATTGTAGGAGTAGGATTGTTTCTAAAATTATATCTATAGGAAACTCAAGGGACTACTACAAAGGATTAATGCAGGTGCAACCAAATTATCGTAATGCAAGAAATTTTTCACAGTGTGATTTGATGCTCATCGGTGACCAAGAAGATGCAAATACTTATTGTTACATTCAGGAAAAATTAAGTTGCATTCTAAAGTCTCTAATTTCATTTATTGATATTCCTTCTTGTATCCTTGTCTCTCTCAATTTCATTGTGGTAGGATTGCAATGGGTTAAAGAGTCAAGCATATCATTGAGTAAAATAGACACCCACATGTCACTACATGTCATTGTGCATACTCTTTGTTTTTGATACAATTAGAAGTGAGCAATACAATGCGTGCACAACTAATAATCCTAGCATGCATGATGAATCCAATCTTAGCATGGAAATAGAAACCAGTAATAAAAAAATATCAATAAATTTGTGACATGGAGTAAAAAACACAATAAAATATTATAAGCCAACATTGTCTATTTAGTGCAAGATACTACTAATATTTCATAATTTTCAGAGATGGTGGATGTCATGAAGACTCCCTCAAGCAAAGTTACTGACTTGAAGATAAGATGGTCAGTGCAACTATTTACTTTAAATAAGCTAAATTTGGGTAGTTAAAACAAGTTTGAAAATCATTAGAAACACCACCCCTATTTATTTATTTTTTTGTTAAGCTTGGAAGGAACTTCCATTTTCTATTTATAATACCACCTATATTGGCTAGGTGGCCTCAACTTGCCAAATGGGAAGCCAATTTTGTTGGCCACCTATCCTCATTGTAAGCCATCGAAAAATAATAGAGTTTCAATCTCTCTAGCAGCCAAGCTATATATGTCTTTATTTCATGATGAGACTTTATATATCTATCTATCCTTATACTTTCATAATGAAAAGTTAATGCCGACCACATACATAACAAAAGTAAACATGGTTAGCTTACTATCACTTCTGCTCCTCTGATGCCGATTCCACTGGTGCAGGATCCTTAACAATTGCTTTGGGCATCTTAGACAATTCCAAGATGCATGGAATGTGTCTTTCAATTCTTTCTAGTCTAATTTCCTACTTATGGAGATGAAACTAAATTCTCTACAAATATTATTTGTAACTCGACATCCCTTGGAGAGAAACCGCCATTCCCATTGAGATCGGTTCCATGGCTTTACCCAACAGGATTTTCATTAGGCCCGAGAGGTACAATGTTTACTTGAACTGGTTTATCCTTCCTATGGTATTCCCAGGGTTTGGGATGACTGTCCTCCAATTCTCCATATCCTCCTCTGTCTCAATGCCCTACTTAATTTCCTCTTCCCATTCTTCTAGAAAATTCTAGATGCCTTGATCCATTCCCTCTCGGTATGCCGCGGCTGCTTCACTGATAAGATTCTCTACCGATTTCCTTCCTCTACAGGGCTCTAATGTGCTTGGGTCCTTAACCTTTCTAGGCTCTCGGCCCTGTCTTCCACATCCCCGTCCTCTCATTGACTGAGCTGTATCAACACTATTCGATACCTATTCATAGGAAGTATTTGTTAACCAGGAGCAATATAACATATTATAACATTGGTTATTGTCCTGACTAGAATTGTCGTTGCCGTCATTCTCCCTGTTCATTACTTTTTTCCATTTACTAATAGTATTGGGGACAAGATGACCAGAGGGACAGTCCTTAGAAACAGCCAAACTCCATGTCCATTCTAACTTCTCACTCCTCCCTCCCCATTTCCTCACATACTTAGTGTGGTTGACAATCCTAGGCCAAGGCCATGTGAGTGAGCCTAGCCTCAGCCCGACAAGTTTCCCTCCATGGAGTACAGTGCCTTTGCCCTCTACCCTTATCATGCTCAACATCACCCGTAGGGGTCCTAGCTAGTCTCTTAGCACAATAATTTCTCCCAGTTACCCAAAATTGTTCGTGGATGTGGCGGCTAGTACATCCTCCTACCCAACATATTAGCTGATGCTCACTACCCTTAGCCTTAGATGCCAAGCTTATACCTACCAGACCCCAACGACTAGCCCCACTCATGCCACAGTGTGCAAAGCCCGGCTTCCCATTGCAACACAATTCAAGTTCCACACAACGAAAGGAAATGTCAATTCCCTGCAAGCTCAAAACCAATATGCATAGCCATACTATTGTAGCTCGATGCCTCCTCCATTTCCCCCAGCATTTACCCCAATTACCCTTCCCAAGTATCTCCCTCTCACCCCAACAAAAATCAAACAAGGTCCACATTCCAAAGGAGGCGAAGAGCTAGGATACATATCCATTTTCGCTCCAAGATTGATGTCGTCGGTGCCATCACCTTCCCTTGCTTATGTTCCATCTCCTTACTCCACAAGCCAAATCACAATCCTTACCCATCTATCTCACCTTACTTTCTATACATCCTACCTCTCCCCTGCCATCTCTTCCACCTTTCCCACCATCCTTGCATGTACTTATGCCAAGGGCCATCACACCCATCACTTTGAGCGTGTGGGGAGTGGTGTTATGTAAATCAACTATACACTTCATTACTGCCTGCAAGCACTTCCATCCACTTGCACGCACTTTGATTGGGATACCACCCCTATTTATTTTAAATAAGCTAAATTTAGGTAATTAAAACAAGTTTGAAAATCACTAGAAACACCACCCCCACATCATTTTATTTCCAGTTGTACAAGATAGTATTGAATAAAATTACGATCACTTCCATTTAAATTGATGTACATAAAATATCAAACAAGGTTTATGCTTTTAAAAGTTATATCCATCATTAAATATAAGATATGGCAAGGATGGCTTATAATTTTAAAGCTATATCCATCGCCAACTATAAGATAAGAGTTAATGAGATGAGAAAAAAATTGTCTTGATATAACATGTAAACGTCATATTACTTATAACTCATGCATATTGAATATTATTGTGCATATGTTAATTATATAACTTCAATATGGGTAATTTTTTTACATTTAAATTTTCAAATATGGTGAAGTTGCATTACACTAGCTTAAATCCGCACACAAATAAAATATCAGAAATATGGCAGGGGAGTGAGTAAGCATTTTCACACTATTTTAAAATTTCCCCTTGGTTGGTGAAGAACCAATTTAATGCTATTTTTTGTGGAGTATTAAGTTATTAACCGAAGATAGAAAAAAATGTTAGTCTCTTAAATGACTGAAAAAGGATATTTAGATTTTTATATAGAAGTTACATTTCACGTAGCTATATCTACCCTTATGTAAATATACCAACTCCATTTTTTTTATATAGAAGTTACATTTCATGTAGCTATATAAGTTACATTTACGTGTTTTAGATAGAAGCTACATTTTACATAGTTATATCTACCTTGACATAACTATAATATTCCAACTCCATTTTTCACACTTTTCAACATTTTAAAGGTTTGTCTATTTTAGTGTGATTATGCAATTAAATAGTTGATATTGTTTAAGACATCTCCTATTTCCAACATTTTGAATTCTTAAGTGGGATCTTGGGTAGGTTTTTTTTACTACCATATATCATTTTTTAAGTACATGGTGTTTTATAATTCACCCAAGAGACTTTAGGAGCAACCTTGAATTGCATGCTTGTTTCCATTATACATCTAATATTTGCAACCTTTTCCATATGAAGAACCCAATAGAACATGTTGAGCATGAATCAAGTAACTCAAAAATTGGGGAATACCAGTTATTCTATTTCTAGAGGGGGATAGACCTAGAGAAGGCAATGGCAACTCTCATAAATGGCTTTTGTCGGGTTATATTTAATGAAATCCCACTAGAATTTGCTACTATAGTAAATCAATTGATGAATTTGAAGCTTGAAGGTAGCGTTGAATAGGTGTTGCAAGGTATATCTATAACACTATCTATCTACATGATTATAATGCCATCAGATGGTGTCTAAATAACACTATTGTCCAGTGATGGGCACTAGATGTAGATAGCTTTCTTGTGTCCAACAGGTAAATCGTATCATTATATTTCTATGAAATCTCGGAATGTATTCAAAGTTTGTCTCAGATAAGGAAATATGTATGTACTCTTGAATTTATCTATGTTGTAATAAGATCAAGAATAAAGTTGGCATTGCAAATAATTGGGATCTACCATGTAAGTTTACTTTAATACATGGAATTATTGATTTGTTAGATCCCAACTAGTTAGGGTTGAATTTATTTTTGTTATAATGAGATTAAGGATAAAGTTTTCATTTTAATCATTGAAATCTACCACGTAAGATTTACTTTCTACATGAAATTCTTTATTTGTTAGAGCCCAACTTATTAGGATTATGAAGATTCCTCATTCATGACAATATTTATGAATTCTCTATTCTTGCTCAAAGAATTACATATTACAAAAAGGTGGAAAATAAATGAGATGCAATTGAATGGTTTTTGTTTTAAAATGTGTGGAGGGAGTATAAAATCATTTTCAGTTGTGTTCAAATATTTTGGAGCACCCAATAAAGTGCTTCATTTTCCTCCTAGTTAATTCCATTTCTACTATCCCAATGCCTCTAGAAGTCCTTCTCCAAAGTGATCTCTTAACTATCTTGGAGGGAAATTCATTACTTTATTGGAACCCACAGATTACAAATTTCATTAGGAGAAAGGGATGAGAAAGATTCATATTCTTCAATATATTCCGCAAGTTAAAAGCTTATCAAATGATTTCCTTTCTGTTTAATTGATACAACTATCACTCTAGCATTTGTTAGGATTTTGAAACCTTTTTCAATCATTTTTTTTTTTACTGAAAGTTATGTTCTCAATTAATGAAATTAAAGAAAAGGTGAAAATGATGCAATGGAAGGATTTTTTGTTTTAGCACCTAAGAATGCATTGCTAATGTGAAGGGCTTGGTATTTTCTTGGCTCAAGATTAGTCGCATTCGACTTCTTATCATTTCTTTTAATTTCATTTTTGTTGTGTTTATATTGCTATAATTGAAGTTGATGATCTACTCTGTGTGTAATAGGAAGTATTACCTACTAAGCACTCTCAAAGGTGATATTGATGGATGAATGACTTTAAATGTCCCTACTTGACACTTTAGTATTACATGATCATGCAAAGAAATTATTAATCAATATTAAAAGGAAGATGATTAACGTGCAGTGTTTCTTGGCTTGTCATTTAATTACTGCATTTTGACCCCCAATAATATATTTGAGGCTACTTTTTGGTCGTTACTTGTGGAGCTTCTCTTTGGCTCAAAAAAACATCGAGGATAAATGTCCACGTCATTGGCATTGGAAATCATCAAAGAGGAATTCACCAAAAGAAGTAGAGGACATGGGATCAATTGGTAAAACGAGTGGATAACCACTAGAGAAACACCGATGCACCATAATTTCTTGTGTATTTAGATTCACTCGAATTAACTAGTCACAAAAAGTACGTTTTTTTCCCGAATATTTTCATGTATATATAAATACTAAAAACATAATTTCAGACTAATTATTCAAACTAATAATTATTTAATAGTCATAATATATAGTTAAATATTATAATATGATTAATATTATAAGACACAACTATAGGGTCTGACTGTGAGGGGCATTGTGACAATATGTGTACACTTCTCATTGTATTAGACAATCATCTCTCAGAGTGTGATATCCATTCAATAAAATGTACTCCCAGAGGCCATTGTGGGATTGAAATTTTTTCTTTCAGTGGAGAAGTGGTGATATATTTTCTTAGGCCTTAGTGTTCTGCTTCCCTAAGGTTTTGACACTACTCACAACTAGCACCTTCATTCAACCAAGTGAGGTACTCATCTTGGAAAGTTGAATCATTTTGTCTCCACAATCCAATATTATGATCCTAAAAACATAGGTGATAATAGTGATGAAGTTTTAAAGTGGGCAAAAGAATATCAAAATTTAAGGAACATGACTTTAACATGACTCTTTTAGAATAAGAAATAAGGATACTTTTTACACTGATTTTTTTTTTCCATTTGTTTTCACAAGTTATCTATTGCATGATATTTTTAACATGTAACTTAGTTGATATGATTGTGCCTAACATTTTTTTGAAGGTTGAATACTAAGTTCCTAAGGTGTTATTTTCTATAGTGACATTTTATTTGCTTTGTTTATATAGGTCATCTAGTGACATAGCGGCCACTATCGAATGTTGAGGTATATGTCATATAAATATTTTATAGTCTACCTTATTTTATATTCTTGTGTTCATCATCTTGTATGTCTTATACTTTGCATTGTATCTTCTTTCATTTTTAGGAGAGGAACTCAATATTGATGGTAAGAAGTAACAATTGAAGAAAGAGGAGAACAATAACACTCAAGCAACAAATACAAAATGAGGGAGAGAAGAGAATCTATCTAGTGATACCCTTAAAGACAATATCTTGCATAATACACACTCATAGAGATTGGTGATCAAGCATTCAGAGTTGGTGAATTCACTTGCAATGCTTTGGCAACACAGTGATAATGTTTTCAAATGATGAAACAATATTTCATGTCTAAATTGTAGTCCAAGCCATATTAAGTTGGAAACTCATATTGTAATACTTTATATTTTATATAATAAAATTTATATGGTTAAAACTATTTTTATCTACACTTGATATTATTTAGTCTTGTGATTAACATATGTAACTTTGTATTATCATATTAGATAAACATTCACATTGTATGATATTTTCTTAAAATTTAGTCGCAAAATCATACTAATTAATTTATGGTGATTAATATAAACCCATAAAATCAATCTAAAACTACTAAATTAGTATTTGACATTAGTTAATGATGAACGTGAATAAAATGAATATATGACTAAATTATTTGTTTATAATGATTATGAATGAAATTACATGAAATGAATAGAAACTACTAAATCAGTCGTTTATACAATGAATATCAAAATACCGAAGAAGATAAATGACTACTGGAAATGATAATTTTTTTATTAAACTGATGACTAAATTTTGCATATATACGACTATTAGTAGCTAATTTACAACATCTTATAACACGGCTAAAATTTAGTCATATTTCTTTCGTCATTAATTGGTTTTAAATGATGACTAAAATTTGCATATATATGACTATTAGTAGCTAATTTACAATATCTTATAACACGACCAACATTTTGGTCATATTTCTTTGGTCATTAATTGGTTTTCTCGATGGTTCATATAGTAATATATTTTGTTATATATTTGGTCATTAATTGCAATAATTAATGACTAAACCAATGAAAAATTAAAGACCAAATTAATGACTAAATATACTACTAGGTGGTAAAATTGAGGAAACCAATTAATTACTAATCTAAAAATGACTAAAAGTTGGTTGCATTATAAGATACTGTAAATTAGCTACTATTGATCATCCACTGAAAAATGGTCGTTTATATGCAAAATTTAGTTGCCTTTTTAGTAACTAATTAGTCATTTTGTACAAATGAAAGTTAGTAAAGGAAAAATGAGACCAAGGCCATGGGACACGTATTCCAAGTTGAATGTTGGGCAAAACATTTAGTGGGTGTTTATTTGGTTTATTATGGCTAAGGGAAACTAGCAAAGGCATTGAAAAGGAAAAGAGGAACTAATTGACATTTTATTTATGAAAATAAAGGGAAATAGAAGAAAAGGGAGGTGAAAGGTAACATGATTGAATGTGAAGGAAATTGAAGTAAAAATAAAGGATATTGAATAAAAGAGATTCCTCAAAGATAAAAAGGTTTATGAGGATCAATTCATAGGCATTTACCAATTTCAGATTGGAGCTCTTTTCTATTCTTTAACTCTCTCATACTCTTGCATATTGAGAGTATTCTTGGAGCAGTTTAGCATATATTGGATTTGGAGGAAGAAGGTAAAGGAAAATAGGAAATCTCAAGGGAACATGTGGATCAATGGCTACAACCCTATTGCTTTGTAGGTATCGAGTTGAATGTATGATTTCCTTGCTAGTTTCAGCATGCATGGTATATGCATGTGGTTTCTTGGTTATGTGTTGTCATTCAAATGGAGGATTGCCTATATTGGTAGTGGTTTCAGCCTTGCCTTTCCATTTCTGGATAGCCATGGTGTGATGCGGTTCCTTCTTTTCGTTGAGCTTTGGATTATCAGACGATTTTAGAACTGGGTGAGGTGGTCTCAAGAAAATTCTCAAGGGCCTAGGAATCCCTTGATTTGTTTTGATGAGATTATGGTAAATCCTAAGGGGGAGATGGGAAAAGTCCTCAAGGTATTGTTGAAGAAACTCCAAGGCATCCAAGATTGTTTTGGGCCTAGTAATCCCTTGACCGGTTTTTACAAGATTGCAATAAAGATTGGTTGTTTATGTTCTTGTTTTGGCCTAGTGATCCTTTGACCGATTTGGCGAGATTACACTAATTCTTGCTGTTTATGTGCTTCTTAGTCTTAGGAATCCCTTAACTAGTTTTCGCAGGATTGTGGTAAAGCTTGAGGGTGGACGTGATTTAATCTCTGAGAAGCCATAAGTGTTTTGTTTTAAGTCTCACATTCATGCTTTGAATATGGCACAAGCATCATTGGCTAAAAGAAAGATTTGGTTTGACCCAATATGAGGTGAAGTGATACATGGAAGTCCCTGAATTGGTTGGATTTTGCATATGTTAATAAGAGCTCTTTTCCTCTTTTCGTGAGTATTTGCACATTTTAATATGTGACTTTGATGGTTGTTCTATCATGGTTATTATTTTGGATGTATGTTGGTTATAAGCATGGTTCCATAACATGTTCTAGTTATGGCTCTTGGTATGTTTGATTTTTTTATGAATGGTTAAGGAATGCATGAGTTGACAGTTGTTATTGAAACTATTATGAGAGGGAATTAGACCTTCTTCATGATTATCATATAAGTATCAAGCTCCTATGTTCATATATGCATTCATGAACTGTAGATTACATGTTCTCGATATGTTTGATAAAATGACTGTCATGGTTAAGACTAATGAGGTCAAGTATCTAACTTGATATTGAATGTTTAGCTTTTTTGTCATGTCATTTATGCATCTAAGAAGTTAGAGGAAGTTTTCAGCAATGGTATGGAGGCTGACCTAGAATTTAGACTTAGAATAAAAGACTGCATCATCCTACCTGGAAAGTTTGGATTGTAACCGCATGCATGTAGGCTTGTGTGTGCGGTTGGAGGCTCCCAACTGCATGGATGCATTTTTGTGGGCACAATTGAGGACCCAAAGTAAGGAAAAGGTGGTCCATCTAAGGATTTGGCTAGCTGGGGTAATTTCTAATCCTGTGAGTGACATATAGCCCCTATAGGATGTTGAGAGATGCCATTTGCTTGTCAGTATTCAACCCCACTTCCTTAATGGGACCTAGGAGGATAGGTCATGTCATAGTATATCTTTGTCTCATGTTTACCCCAAATTTAGTGGTGAAAGTGAGTAAATATGGGAGGGGTGGGTATATGCCAACAACACCTTTGACATCAATATAAATTCTTGAGATTAATGAAATCAATATTCTAAAAATCTCCCATGATCATCTTTTATGACGTCGATATTCTAACAATCTCCCATCATCTTCTTTGTATTTTCCATTAATGACAACATATTCTAAAATCCCCCCCCCCGGTTGTCATTGATGGAAACACCATTAACACAAGCATAAAAGCAATCTGTACATTCCTTACTTCATTGTAATTATCCCCCTTGGAGTTATGCTCCTTCTTTAGTGTACCTCTCCTCGTTTGACATAAATGGAAAAGAAAATTATGTGCTTCACCTGCAAACAATCTCCACATGAACTGTTGATCTTATGGACCTATCAACTGCTTCTTCATATGTGGAAAACTTCATATATCTTTGATATGATATATGTGGCTTCCTTTCTATCCTTTGGGTAAGATTAAATTGAAAAGAGAGAGAGTAATAATTCCCAATATTTCTCTTGAGAAATCCAAAGGGATCTATTGTGAAAAAGGATCATACATGTACAACTAAGCCATAAGAAAACTCATGCCTACTGGTCTAAGTTGTAGCTAGGCTTACATTCATGTTTGTGCTTCTTTTCTTTGAGCCCATGCACCTAACCTTTACAACTATCAATCCAATGAATGACTAAGACCATCAACTTGTCAATTGATAAACAAAAAGTACACCACTTAGAAGTGCTTATATGAAAAACATGGAGGGATTCTCACCAATGCATGATTAGACCAACAAATTAACATATAATTTAGTTAAAAACTTTCTAATGGCAGTAGTCTCATCATACTAAAGTTGACTCAATACGAACATTAGCAACATATAAATCAAGACTCTTTCAACCACACTTCGACTAAAAATCTCCTCCTAACGATATGAATACCACACTCTAATGAGAATCTAATGATCTTTAACACCAATTGTTAATACCTTTGAGATCAATGATATTAATTGTTTAATGGATGCCACTACTACCAATTGTTGAGCACTTGATAACTAGGTGTTCTCCCCCTATGTTCATGTTACTTTCTCAAGTATTTTTTCTCTCAACAAATTTGATGTTTTATTCTAATTACTAATATAATAGTCTAGAAGCATTATGGAAGTCAAATGATTCATAATTTATGCAACATAAATTTTGATCATTTAGACAACATTCATTTGTAACAAAAACACCACCAACATCTGCCTTCCATGCTTATCCTTGAGAATAAAACACTAATACCAATATATGATACGAGTTGTTAATTGAGTATTCTAATACTAAAATCATACTTAAGTGTACACCCCATGTCGTTATGCTCTCCCTTTGTCATTAGGAATTTGTAAGCATATCTACACAAATCAAGGAAAATTTGGTAGTAAGAATATCATCATCCTTGTTCTGGCATTACCATCTATTCATATTGTCATATGGATTTGGAAACAACTTTGAATCAAATAGAAAACATATTATTGAGTCCTTTACAATTGACCACAATTCTCAACAACACCAGTTTACTTCAACAATTTTATAAACTAAGGATTAAAAATGGGTATACTTCCCCTAACCTTTAGATGCATTACCAAGCCTGTTCCGTTTTTCTCCTTGCATCCATCCTCTCTAGCTTCTCTTGAAGCCATACTCTTCTTTTTAATAAAGAATAACAAGGGATCTACATCCCCTGAGTTAATTTTTTCCCTTTCTATTCCACACCTAGGTATTTTGAGTTTTTACTTAGTCAATACCATGAGCTAATTTCCTGTACTGATTTGGTACTCTTGTCTAACTGAGTGACATCCTACCATAGTCTAAGCATACAAACCACTGACCATTCCTATTGTTAGCACTAATCAAATCCAACATGCAAATTCCTCATTGGTCTTCATTCTGATTGTACATGATTTCTTTTTTCTTGTACTGCGTTGGAGTATTAAATGAGATGTTACTACTTATTTTATTTGATTGAAGCATTTGTCTATTGAAACTTACATGAGAGAGAACAATCATAGGAAGTTTAGGCTCTAATATATTATTTTTCTGCTGATAATCTTTAAAGCCAAACATTGGTCTCTATTCCCTCCATGCACATTTGACCTTCCTCTCTAATTATTGTTGTAGTAACTTCTGCACACTTGTCCTTGTTGGGTCTCAACATGATCCAAACCTTTGTTAGAATTGTTATGGAAAGGAGGTGTATCATTTCCAAGTTTTCATATACCTTCTTTGTGCCCATAATTTCCACACATATAACATTGATCATTAGTTTGAAAAGGGGAAAAGGAATTTTTCTTACCAAGGCTTCTTCTCATCCAATTTCTTGAACTAACACTCACTCTCTTGGTGCTTTTGGGGCTTTGATAATTTTTCCTTTTAGGTGAAAAGGATATTTTTTTGTGGCTATTTGAATTGAACTTAACAACTCATGGTTGTTGCTAAAATAGTGTGTTTCAGCTATGCTAATCCACTTTATTTTTCCTCTTTGGACACTTGGAGGAAAAGTGATCTCGATTACCACAATGAAAACATATGAGAGGTTGAACACCTTCGTATTTATCTCTCGACGTTCATTTGTCCTTCTGCTGCTATGCTATATTTTCTGTGAGTTTCATGTCGTTTTGTCTTCCAGGGTTGATGGATCCCATTAATGTTGTTCTTGAGTCACTTTCACCTTCCAATATGGTCTCAAGTTGATGGGGGCAACTGCTTCAAATTTCATCCAAAGCTTTATAACTCTTTGCATTCTTTTGATATTTCAACATCTTCTCTTTTAATATAATGATATTAGATTCCAGTTTCTGATTTGAGGTTTTAAGCTTCTTTATCTCCTTAAAAGGTGATATGAGCTTCCTTCTTAAATAAATATTTTCTTCAAGATCTTCCAACTCAATTGAGGAGCCACTAGATTCACAACCAGTGTCTATCTCACTCACAACTTGTTCAAGAACTTGTTCCCTTTCTAAATTTAAGGATTCTTCTACTGACAGATGAGATATTCTATCTTCCTCTATACAAAAGGTAGACTTATTATATTCTTGAGAAGTATCTAGATCTATAATTTCTATCAACGTTGTTCATTCTTCAATACTACTGATGAGTAACTCACTCTTTTATAAGAACTTTCAATTGAGAAACTAGAAAATAAATAGCTTACTGTTCTACAACAACAATAAAAAATAAAAACTTACTTGTATATTCCGTCTTATTGGCATTCTCTATCTATTGATCAACAATTTGGCCTCTTGATACAGAGGAATCATCCTCTCATTCATGATCATTAATATTTTTTCAATATTTGATTGCTCCATTCTTCAAAGAAAGGAACTTGAACTTACCCATAGCTAGAGTTTCTTTCTCATAAATGGTGTTCAATTTATCCCATATATCCTGGGCAGTCTCGCAAAAGACTACTTTCTCACTATCTAACCTAGGCAATCCATTCATTATTTCCTTCTTGGATTGTTCATTAAACTCATTATCTGTTAATCCATTCTCCATAGATATACATACATCCAAATCAAGAGCTTGCAAGTAGATTCTCATTCTTACCTTCCAGGTTGTATAATTTGATCGATTTTAAAAAGGAATTCCATCTTGGGTTATCCAATCCTAATTCCCTATGTTCCATGATCTTCCTACTAGCTATAAAACTGATTTTGAAGGAAGTTGGTTATTTTGATACCAATTTTTATAAAGAATTGAAACCATGAAACTATTGAGAGGGGGGGTTAATCAATAGTATGACCAAACTATACAACTCTTAACAATTTACACATTTCAATGACTTTAGTAGCCACTCATGTAATCGACATCATGGATAAATAATGTAAAACATAACATCATAATCATTTTCACGCAATTGAAACACTTGTAATGCCATCAACCTTATTTTCATTACTTTGGAAAACATAAGAGACACATTGATATTACATCACTGCCCCACAAGTTCCCACCTATAGGTTTATCAGCTACCACTAAAAGGAATTTTTATCCATGTTCATTTATTAGCTACTATAGAAAGGGGTTGATGCCCCTGCTTTTTGATCATCTTTCACTGAAAGGGAATAGTACCCTTATCATTTATCAACCACTACTAAAAGGGACTACTACCCCTAATCCTTTATCATCTTTCGCTGAAATTGACTACTACCTCTGCTTTGCAAGTTACCAATTGCTTGACCTCCCTGATTCAACTTTCATACAATTTTCAAATTCAAACCATGAAGGCCAATTCCTTTCATAGAAAAAATAAATTTCTCCTAAAAGAAAATACCAAAACCACCAAAACACCTTTAAAAATCACTGATCACTTATCAAACCACCACACACATTAGCAATGTCAATCCTTACCAATTCACTATAACAAGGTATTCTTTGCAGAATACACCAAAACACCGTTCACTAATTCATTCTAAGCCTTCTCAAACACATTTTAGACACCAAAATTGATCCATGATTGACCCCTGATGCATAATACCATTACGCATCTCATTTCGCCAAGCACCTTTCTTCTTGGTTGTTCGAATCTTCTTATAAAGAAATTTGACTGATATATTTAGTCATTTAAATTTAGTCATATTGTTCTTTTATGCTTGCGTGATTCTTTCTTCTTTCCTTTTTCCTACTTCAAACATGTCTTTAGAGTGTGCTCTCCAAGTCTTCAAACACTTCTTACCTATCTCTTCAAGAAAAATTGAGTTAAAATGTTGTTTTTCTTCACTCTAGTAAGTTATAAGTTTTAGCAAATAATTTTTTTAAATATAGCATATCACCAAGTTTAGCCATTATCCTAAATATTTCTTCAAACTTTCCATGCCACCAAATACTACTTCTGACCCATTCATGGCTTCCTTTTTGAAATTTTAGTTCTCCATTGTATATAACATAAGTGCTAAAATTAAGCTACCAACACATTTAATGCATAAGCCTTTATAACTAGCTTGCAATCACTTTCTTTTTAGCCCAAAAGGGCTTTAAAATATGTTTTTGACTCGTTCACACAAAGGCCTTTGAATAAAGGCCCAAAGAACTTTTAAACCATTGTTTATAACTTTGTTAGGCCCATTCCAATTTTTTCCTAAGGGATTTATTTAACACTACAAACACATATGTACCTTCGGTCATAATGCCTCATGAAATCTTCGATGCATAAGCTTTAGCCTTGAAGGCTTATTTCCCATTCACAAGATCTTCCACGTCTGTGGTCTTGATGTATGCATAGAACTAGATTTACGTGATTTTCCTTTGCAAGCAAATTTGGGGTGAGACCTTTGTGATTCCATGTCCTATGGATATGGCATGCCAAATGTGCTATTTTCATTGATCCTTGGGCCTTGTTGTGTATACCGCCATGTCTCGGAGCTAAATCATCCTAGATCTGCCTCCTATAATCCCTTTTATTCACTTCTAGGGTAGCCCCTTTAGGGTGACATGTCTTAGATACTTTATTATTGGTTCTCAACTCTACCACCTATGCCACCTATACAACAAGTTGTCTTGACATGTATTCAGCTCAGAGAGTACCTCTTTGTGTAGCTTTTATTTCCTTCTAGGGCGACACCTCTAGGGTGATGTTTCCCCATGGGACCACTATTGCACATTTAGACCAATCAATGGCCAACTAGGATAAGATGTCATTAACAACTACAATCCACCATATCTCATCATTGAATCATTCTAGATACCATAGCCTATGCACCTTTTAAACCTTCTGAGGAAGGCATTGAAGGGTGATTTCGTGCTTACATCACTATTGCTACATGGTTCCTTTTGAGTGATGACATGTGTCACCTAGATTTGGGCCACTTGATCACCTGAAAATGCCAAAAACACATTCCATGTGTCCCTTGTGATGACATCATACTGACATCATCACATGCTTATAGAGAGCTACCATGCATCATTATTTAATTTTTCCATGTTTTCTAGGGTGTGGAGGGAGAGGGGTTCCTAAGCCTTGGTTTTTCATCGATTTATTCATTAAATTTTAAGGGTCCCGATCCTTATTTCTTCAATATATTGACTTGCACCAAATTTCCTAGATATATCTCATCCCAGGCCTTCTAGTCTTTGCTTTCCTTTATCTCTTTCAGGGAAGGACCTCTAGGATGAGCTACCTCGCGGGGTCTCTTGTTGTAGTTTTTTTTCCAATTAATGTCGGTTGGCCCCTTATGTCAACCTGGGCCTGCATTTTTTTGCACACCTTTATTTCTCTAGGGAAGGCCTCCTAGGATGATGTACCTATGGGACCTCCATTGACCAATTAAATCTTCTTCCATTGTTGTGTTGTGTTCCCACATCCTCCTGGCTCTCTATTATTAGCTCTACCGAAACGATCCACTATGTTTGGAAAGAATTCCAAACTTCCACCAATTTTACCCTTCACCAATTTTAGTGATGCTACTTGGACTTTTGGGGGTATTGATCTTTCAATGGAAATAAATTATGATCCAAGAGGATTTTTTTTGGACTTCATTATAACATTGGAAAGATTTTTCTGAGTTATATCCATCTGAGTAGGTGCGAAGTACACTTTATCTTATCTACTATATTGAAAATAGCTTCAAATTCATTACACTTATCATTTCCCTTTGCCATAACATTCTTTGACATGCTTGTTAATCTGTTGTGACACCAATGATCTAATCACAACACTTTTTCCAATAATTGTCTTACATTAACCTTATGCCAAAAACACCTTTGACATCAATATCAATGCTTGACATCAACGATATTGATATTATAACAATATCCCATCATCTTCTTTGCTAACATCAATATTCTAATAATCTCCCATTATTTTCTTTGCCTTTCCCATCAATCAAAAGATATTCTAATAGTACTTCGAATTCATGTGGGAATCAAATTATCAACTTGATGATGTGGCATTTTCTTGTTAGGCCAAAATTTATTTGAGCATAAATTTCAATTTAGGAGTCATATTTAGGTATAATTTATATCACTAAAAATATCTCAATGAACTGAACACAACTGTGGTGTTAGAAATTAATTTTGCATATATGCAAAAATAAGATTTTTGACAACCCCATATTTGTAATAAACAACTGGATTTAGGTCAAACAACAAGTATTACCCCTCATAGCCCGAGGTAGTTCAAGGGGGTGGGAGGTGGTTACACCATCATGGAGGTGGTGTTTTAGGAGGCTCTAGAGTGATACTATGTACTGAATCTTTAGTCCATAGCTACCATGAACCCATATTTGTAGAAACTCGATAGGAAATTCATCTTGTAGAAGAAGAGAATTGGTAAGAGAGACAAATTACTTTGGACTCAAAGGTCATGTCCAACACAGTCTCTTAGGTTCCTAAAAAGGGAAACTATAAAAGTTGTCAAAACCATTATCTCCATACTATGAACCTATACTAACATATTAAGCTGTTGCGGGAAATACTGTTGTGGATAAGAAAAAAACAGGTTAACCTCATGCATAGGTTAGATGAGCTCAAGCATCACATGTTCGATGGGGAATAGAGGCTTGCACGACCTCATATGTGATCGTTGTCGAGCTCTCAAATTCCACCTCCATGTAAAATCGAGGAACAAACCATCAGCCTCAACACCTCACTATATTCATAATACTTAGATTTTACATATTTCATAGCTTTTTCTTCTCATGATTTCCCATCCAGAATGTTAATACCTTAATTTTAGAGTTTATGTCTAGTTTCTTTACCTTATTGGTTTCAACTCTACAACCTCTAAAAGCTACCAATTTTGGCTCTTGTTGTTGGTTCCCCCCATGGTGGGGCAACATTATGTATATGCATTTTCAGATTTTAGACTATAATTAAGGTTAAATTTGGTTGCAATAGAATCTATATTATATTGTCTCTAGTCTAGTTTTCAAGGTGGATGACAAGACTAGTAGATTTGACATAAATATTTAATATTTTCAATACATAATTATCTTTAAAAAATATATATAAAAAAAAAAAGGACATAGCTACCATTAGATAAAATCTCAACCATGTATTCGTAATACTAAAATTATTCCATAGATATTTCGTATGAGTTAATACCTACTATCCAACTACTAATTATGGATAGTTAAATTAAAATTTTAGTGAACATATTCTAAATTTGTAATAAAAGAATATTAAAACTAACAAATTGATTCAATCCATTATATTGTAATTTAATTTATATTAATAAAATTTTAAACAATTTCTATAAGAAAAAATTCATAATATGCATCTCACATCAAATTAAAAGAAATATTTTTCATATTCATAACTATGGCATTTCAAACTTTGAATTTAAATAGATTAATAAACATATAAAAGTATAACATGTCAAACATAAATGCCAAGCTAGAGAGAGAGAGAGAGAGAGAGAAACCAACATAAATTTATCTTAACTTTAGATCTACCAAGTGTTGAGAAAAATAGAATATCTGAAATAAAAAATTAAGGTGCACACACATATATAATAACAATAATAAATGACACTAAGATCTAAACACTGATATATATATGTGTGTGTATAAATTTATATATTTTAAGTATGTATGGTATAAATAAAAAATTAATATAGACAATCTAATTTAAAGATTGATTTTTTTTTTTTTAATATATTTTTATATTTTAAGCATTTATAATAATATAAACTTATATAATTTAATCATATATGGCATAAATAAAAATTAACACACATTCAAAAAATAAATGAAAATAAAATTTAATTTTTTTAATATATTCTTAGATATATAGATATATATATATTATATATATATATATATATATATAATATATATATATATAATATATATATATATATATATGACTTTAATATTTATTGAAAATATTACAGTGTATTATATTGTTTATAAATTTATATAATTAAGTGGGCATCATATAAATAAAAAATTAATATATCAAAACTATGAAGATAAAATAAAGACAAACAAATAAAAATGAAAAATATTATTTAGAAAAAAGGGAGTCGTGTATGTAAATTAACAACACTACTAACAACATGCTCTCAAAGCTAACTTAATGTGACATCCCCCAGTTAATAATTCCTTAATGTAAATAATTTTAATTAATTAAAAGGTTGAGAGAAAGGGACATAGATTCCAATGCTTTGGGAGGGAGATGGCTTGAGGAAATGGTTAATTTAAACATATCAACCATAGGTTGGATGAGAAGATAATGGGGATGCTTGTGTCATAGATTAACAAAAAATACAAGGACAATCCCATAAGTCTGTTGGCTCTAACAACATGCAACAAATGCGAAAACATTGAGGCATTGTCTAGGAGTTGACTACATGGAGCATTCGAAAATGGAGAGACGTTTGGTCTATTAGATACCTCACTCGGACCCCATTCTCTATATAAGAAACAAAAGGAATGGGAGTACAAAATGAAATGCATAGAGGAGAATGCATTCCCTAAGGAACATGCAGTAAAATAGAATTGTGGTGAACAGTGGGAAAATTCTTCCAAGGGAAAAAGGTGCAAAAACAAAGACATCAACAATTAGGGTTTGCAAAAGTCAGAATATGGAGAAAGTGAACTAGTCGAGGATCCCTGGGTGAAACCATTATAGAGAGAAGTGGTTTTCATAAAGGCTAAAGAACCCACTAAAAGCTTGTGGATTAATGAACCTACTTGATTGGGAAGAGACATTCAGGTGCTTGTAAGGGTTAATGAACCACCAAGAGTTTCCTTGGGGCTGAAGCTTTTATGCTTGACTCACTAATGAACCACCTAGAGAGGTGATATATATAACCATTAGTAGTTTATCCATTGATGAACCTTTGGATAATGTGGACTCTCTTCTCCTAGAAGTGAGCTGATACTCTTTATATTGTGGTATCCTAGCATAAAGGTTAGTCATATCTGAAAAGGTTTGAAAAGACTAAGAGAAATCTTGTGTAGCCAGTGGATAAAGGAAGAGTGGCCTTGTGATATCCTATTTCAGTTGTCCATAATGGTTTAGCTCCTCTCAAAAGTACTCCACCTCAAGCAATGGAATCTAGCTTGATGCTGACAACCATAATAAATAATGGTTTTATCTTGTTTTTGGTTGGGTGGAGAGTTAAAGTCCTACTCTCAGTTGCTAGATATCCTATGAGATAAGTATTCCCTTAAGCCTTGTTCTTGTGACTATTACATATATATTTATTATGCTAATTTATTTCTAAATAATGTTGAAGAGTGTTATTTTTCTACATGAATGATGATGTCTATGCAAATATTTCAAAGGAATGACTTGTTTCGTGAGATTATTTTTAGGCTTGAAATTGGCCTAAGTTGTCTAATTTTGAAGAGATAGGTAATGTTTATTTACAAATAATTACTTGTATTGGAACTTTGAATATTTAGTTATGGTGTTGATAAATCTGTTTATACCAACATGTAATTATGTAAAAATCAGCCAAGTTGAGGTGTATTTGAGCTTAAAAGAGATATCACTCTCATATATCTACATATATAATGCATATGTGGGTTTGGAAAGCTGCAGAGTGAAGGCCTTATAAACATTTAAGAACATTAGGCCAAGTTTTGGAGTCAATCCCAAAAACCTATTAGAACCACCATAGCTAAGACTCAGTCTAAGACCTTCGAAAAACCACCAGATTCAAGCTATAGTGAATAATGATCAAGCAGGGTTGAGCCTCAATGCTTTAATTTCTGGGAAATAAGTCTCAATAAACCCACGTGCATAGAATCACTGTGACTAAGACTGAAGGTGGGGAATGGTTCCCAAACCATTCATATTATAAGTATCGCATTAGCGACTAAAGGAAAAAAGGGGTAATCAACTTAGGCACCAAGTGACTAGATGCATCGACCAAACACTTAGGAAAGAGAAATTTAGGTTGTCAATGAGTGTGATCTCATGGCCATTGAATAACCTTGGAGGTTTGGTACATTGGAGATTTCAAGCAAAGCCCGAGAGTAACCTTTGAGATTTTATTTCAGAGATGACTTGTCAGGTGCGATCAGTCGATAATTAGGTTGTGTATCATGACTGAGAAAAGAATTAAATAGTTATAATGTGGAGAATTGATATTACCATGCCTTGAAAGACTAAGCAGGACCCACACCCCATGTGGTACTAGTGGGTGATGTGGTTTTAGGCCCATGTGATCTACATTTGAGTAGCACATGGTATGTGGTAGGAGGAGCCAAGTGGAGGGTGACATTGCATTTAGGCATTGTACCCAAAAGTAAACAACGAGGGACTTTGCAAGTAAATCATGAGATTTTTGGGAAGCTGTGGTAGGAGTGGGCTCAAGCACGTGTTATTGCAGTAAACAATGTGAGGACATTGTGGAGAAGGAAATGTTAGGTATTCTAAGTGATATGGGAAAAGTTGTCTCTAAAATAAGTGATGATGGCAACAATAGCTATTTCTCTAAAGGTTATCTCTGTGGTGGCATTGCCTTCGAGGGGCTGACACTTGCAATACCTCTCATATAGCATGTATGTGTTATGGGTTTGGCTACGCCTGCTATAGAGTGCATTATTACATGACTAGTATGAATGGTTCAAAATATAAGGTAATGTTGTCATGTGGTAGTGAGAAAACCGACTGGCATGGCCACATGGGGACCACATGGTAGGTTAGTGAAGTGGCAATAATTGAATGACTAATTTTTGAATGACCATATCTTTTGATTCAAAGGTCAGAATGGAGAAAAATTTTATATCGTTGGAAATGTCTCGATGAGACAAATGCAATGGTGTCATCTATTTTAAGTTTTCAAAGAGTTGAAAATGGTCAAAAAAATTAGATCTTGTTTCCATAATGTGACAATGGGAGTCCAGTCATCATAGTAACCACTCTTTCTAACCTTAGTAGGAGATAGGGATGAAAGGGGGTGCATTAAACTTAATCTGTATTGGGAGGGTATAAATTTGACAAGCACTCCTACCCATCAATTAAACTTTTTACGACAAATTTCATTTTAAAATTCCCCTTATCATAAAGTTTGATTTTTTTTTCTCATCATTTAAATATCTTGTTCTATATGTTTTTGTTAATTTTTTGCTATGAATGTAAAAACATGTTTTTGTCAATATAAGTATTGTGTTTTGTGTTGGTAAATTTTTTCAGTTTTGGTTTGACTATTAAACAAGCTTCAATCAAGTAATGTCATAGATGTATATGTTTTATTTACTTTAAACAAATCAAACATATTCAATCTTCTTCATTCTAATGTTAAAATAGTTAATGATTTGGTGCAATTATGTATAGTCACTATTTACATAATTTCAAAGATTTTATTAATTATGCTTAAACACTACTTGAAAGGTTTCCAAGTAGCTTGGTTAAACCCATTAATTATAATGTATTTTGAAGAGGAACAATAGCTTTAAATTTGATGATTTTGACTTAAAGAGAACCTTATAAATAATAAAACATATTTGAAACCACTTTAGAAATTCATAATTTTATGACAAGGAAGAAAAATAGAGTTTTATGGCACACTAACTAACACTTAAAAGGAACATACCTAGTTGTGTTTAGATTTAAGTGTGGATGTACCAAAAGCATTAGAGCATTAGTAACCACACAATTGAGACTTCCATATTCAAGCATCATATATATATATATATATATATATTTTTTCTAATCAAACTAATAATAGATAATTTTATAATAATTAAGATCCATGACCAATTTTCCCACACTAAAGATGCTACATAAAACTTTCAAACTCAAACTAAAAACAACTATTTCACCCACATAAACAAGAAAAGTGAGTTAGTATCTTGTGCCAAAGGTCCATGGGTATAGACATGTCATGTAAATCTCAACGTTTAAGCTTTCTGCTCCAATGCTCATGATTTATGATTAATTGTGTTCAATGTAGAATCACATGGTGTGACTCAAGATAGAAATAAGTTCTTCCTAATAATTCCAAAGATTAATTATGGATGAGTCTGTAGTTACCTTGAAATCTCATCCTAAAGTCCTAATATTATGGGTGTTGAATAGTGCAGTGCTTATCTTGGTGTTTTATTTTAAATTTCTTACATTATTTATATGTTAATCATTCCAAAAACTAGGTGGCTATTAACCACATGTAACTTTTAAATTGTTACTATTTCAAAGTTATTCATGCAATTTGGGATTTTTTTTTTTTTTTAATAAGCCTGCAGGCTTTAGCATTTAGGTTTTTTTTTTTTTATTAAAACCTTTGATGAACTTCTTGAAATTACTTTTGTTCTGTTTAGATGAATTTCTTGAAATTACTTGTGCTCGGCTTAGATGAATTTTTTGAAATTATTTGTGTTCTGCTTGAGATTTGGAAGCCTTATAAAATAAATTCACCCAAGAATGAAATTTAGATAACTTTTAAGTTAATCAATGTTGTTCATGAAGAGAGTGATTTAGGTGTTGGGATAATGGGATATTAGTTACTGCAATTTGTTAGAGGCTTAAGGGGTGTTTGATATACTCTTGGCTAAGTCTAGGTTTGATCTTGGGCTTTGTTGAAATTACTTCAACAAGTTACTAATTCACTATGGTTAAAAAAAAAAAAAAATTGGTGTTGGTGTAAGTGGTTCGGAACAAATTTTAGTTTACTTTGTTCAATTCCAAGGAACATGTTTGACCCTTTATACTAAAACTAAAAAAGTTGGTACCCTCACTTAACTGAGATATTGGTTCTTGCTAAATCATAAATTTTTGACATATATTCTCATTGTTATAATGGTAATCAAAATGTATTAAGAATTTATCATGGTTAAAAAAAAAACATATCTTAATGTTTAACTCAAAATTTTTACGACATATACAATAATTACTAATAAAATGTTTTGTAAAAAGAAATTATATAAAAATTGTGGATTATCTTGTGATATTAAAAATTAAAGGTAATATTGTGATATAAAAAATGGATGATTATCTTGTAGATTAAAGGATGCTGTAAACTAAAAACGATGACATAAATAATTTCGGTTTTTAAACTTGCAATATAGCGGCCTTTGCAATGATAATGATTTCTCTTCATGAGATAGAAAGCTTCTATGAAGAGCATGCAAGATAGCAGCACGATTCATGATTTTAGGAATTTTTTAAGTCAACATGGCTAGGTTTTAGAAAGACCATGAATCATGACAACAACTTGTAGAGGAAGGTTGTACTTTACCCAACACCATCACATCAAATGCTGCGTGCGTGCATCTCTAATGAGATAAAATAGCATGGATTGGAGCCTGGAAGACAGCGTCATGAATGATGAATGAGATTCTTGAATTGCAGATTCTGAGATTCTGATGTCGGAGGCCAACCACAAAGTGAATTCAATCATAGAGCTTGGTCCCTCGAACGTCTATATAAATCCGGTGGATATTGTACATTTTCATCATCACATTGTTGAAGACAGTTAAGGTTTATGGTGTTGGGGGAATGGCAACACTCAGTGTTTTACGTGTTCTGTTAATCGCTATGGTTTCATTGTACGCTTTATCATATCATGGAAGTTGCGCCACCAAGGCCGAGAAGAAATCACTACCCACTGATATTCCACCCGGTCGCACTTTAAGAGTGGATCTTGTACGTCGAGACTCTCGTCTCTCTCCGTCACTGCATGGCCGGAAGCTTTCAATTGCGGAAGGACTGCACCGTGCTATTGAACGAAGTCATATCAGGCTGCGCCGGTTGCAACATTTAGCTGGCCACAGTACTGAGAGTTACTACAGCCCCACTAACCCTGCAGACGGTGAATTTCTGATGCAAATGGGTATAGGATCTCCGGTTCCATTGAATTTGCATTTCATCCTCGACACTGGCAGCGACTTGATGTCGACGCAATGCGAAACTTGTGTCAGCAATTCATGTCTTCCTCAGACTGATGCAATCTATGAGCCCTTCCAATCCTCGTCTTACACCAATATTTCTTGCTCTAACCAATTTTGTGAAGCCTTGAATTTATCTTCGCCTGATGCCTGTGATTTCCTTGGAAATTGCAACTACAGTTACATATATGCAGATCACTCGTATACAAACGGAGTCTTAGGTTACTAGAGGTTCAGTGTTGCGATAGCAGGTTCCCCAACGTGGACAGCGTCTCTGAACCTTGTGTTTGGGTGCGGCCGCGATCAAGGCGGTATTTCACCAGATACTTTCGTCTACTCGTCTGGTATAATCGGTCTTGGATCAGGGCCTCTATCAGTGATTTCCCAGCTTGGAATCTCCATCTTCTCCTATTGTTTAGGATCCATTTATGATGATTCAGAGATCAGTTCTTTATTCTTGGGTCCGTCCCCCACCTACGGAGCTCATATTAGAGTGACTCCTCTCCTTATGGCTACTATCTCAGCCTCCTTGGAATCAGTGTGGCCGTTAAAGCTCTCCCGATTCCCAAGGATACTTTCCAGCTTTAGCCAACGGAAACGGAGGCCTTATCATTGATTCTGGAACGAGCATAACGTACTTGGCGGATCCGGCATATACGCTCTTACTTTCTGCTGTTAAATCCCAGATTCACGCTTACCCAGCTAATTCAATCGATTATGATCTCTGTTACAAAGCTACGTCCGATCGTCGACTTCCAACCATAACTTTTCACTTTGCAGGTGGTGCGAAATATGTTATGCCACAAAATAATTCTTCGTATCAGACGTTGGTGGCTTAGTTTGCCTTGCCTTCCACACCGCAGGGCCTGCAGGTTCTCCATCGACATTCGGAAACATATACATAGCATGTTATGGTATTTAAAATACGCTTCGGAACAGACCTTAAAGTTCTTGTCTACATAAACACTATATATATCGCCGATTCTACGTTCTTTATCCTCATTCTCTCGTGGCAGATGTCTTCGGACAACATTCATATATTTTTCATAAATCAATTCATATATTTTTCATAACTGGCGTTATGCTTGCTTGTTACAATTTTTTTGTTTTTATTAGTAATATTTATTTTGAGTGGGTTTACATTTTGAGTGGATTTAATAGTTAAGAATATGTGTTTTTTCTAAAATATTACATGTTTTGAATCAAGGTAGAGTATGTATGCTTTAATAGAAAGTAGGTCCCTATCTCACAAACAAAAATTCTCATATATCAATTTGATTTCTGACTTGACTATAACTTTAAACTTGGATAATATAAAATGTAAAACTAAAATTACTTTTTATATATTTTCCATTTATTTTGATATATTTTAAAAATTTATATATATATACTTTTATTTCTTAAGAATTTGGTTAAACTACTCTATGGTGAAAAAATAAGAAGTTCGAAATTCTATCGATACAAATCCTACAAATCCAATCATCTAAATATGGGTTGGTATATTTTAAGTCAAATATTATCCTTAAATTTCATATTATTAAAAAAATGAGAAAATAAGTATTATCTGCACACCAAATAGAAATCACTTTATACTATTCATAAACAATTTCAGGTTACATATAGATTATGGATTTCTAACCAAGAAAGTGGATCCCATTAGCTAAGATAGTAAAGTACAAACTTACAATGACAATTTATAATACACATGTGAACATTAATTCTAATTATATTAACTACTTATATGCCCTATAAATTAGGGTGTCTCAAATCACAAGCTAATGCAATCAATAAAAGAATTACCTAGGTAATAGAGTGAATACTAGTTTTGTAAATTATGTTATTATATTAGATTTGTTTGATCATATAATTAGGGTGTCTCAAATCACAACCTAATGCAACCAATAAAAGAATTAGCTAGGTAATAGAGTGAATACTAGTTTTGTAAATTTTGTTAATTATGTTATTATATTAGATTTGTCTGATCATATAAACTTCTGGTTTGTTTTTTAATGGAGTTGTTTGTTAAATAGTTTTCATCTTATAAGTTATATGTTTGATAGATAATTCAAAACATCTAATTTTTTATTAAATTACGAAACAATGATAATATTGATTAATGTATAAATTTAAATATTTTTTATTGGAATTTAAAAAGTAAGATATTAATATGAATTTTTTAGAATTGTATTTAAATGCTCTAAAATATTAAAACTAGTATAGATCCATCTTATTTCTGAATGTACTAAATGTTAAAAGGGATTAAATCTCTTGAGATGCAAATCTTTTTTAAAGAATTGAATAAATTACACATGTCCATCTTATTGTCAATAACGAATTAAGATTCAAATATTTTTACATATTTTGCATATTGAATTATGATATTTTTCATAAAACAATATAAACATTTATATTCATTTTTGTTTTTATTACAATGGATATCTCTTTTCCGCCCATTCTACAACCTAGTGTGTGGGATCCATCTTAACCATGGATGCAATACACAAGAGAGGGATCAAATCTTTCAGGTGTGAGCCATTTTTATATTGCAAAAGTTGAAAAAATGTTGGTATCTTATCTTGAGAAATGTGATCCCTGTGGGTGCTTAGTGTTTGATAGATCCATGGTTAAGACCATGTGAAATTCATCATTATTTAAATTGCATTTTTGAACGTATAAATGGATTCACCGCCTTGAAAGTTTCATTGAAAAACCGATTATGTAATCTACATAGTTTAAACTTGCTATTCCCACAAATCTTTGTTGGTTTTAAAACAAAACTCAAAAAAATGGCTAAAGAGAATATACTTGAAAAAGAAGTTAAAATATAAAATTGTGAGATTGTTTGAAACGTTTTAACCATAAGTTTTTTTTCACCTGTTTTATATAATATATAAATAAACATCTTTTAAACTATATATAATATATACATAGTTTATATTTAAATATTTTACTTAACATCTAAGATATTTTATTATAAACTGCATTCGGCATAGTAAAATTTTTTCCTATAATTAATATATTTTTAAATATATTTATTGTTTAATCTTGCATATTGATTTTTTTTTATTTATGACTTATATTTAAGTATTTTTACTATCATCTTCCTTTTATTATTTTTACACCAAATAATTAAACTATTTAATTTCAATTACTTCTTCTCTTGAGAGATTGAAATATTTTTATTATGCTCGACAATAGATTAATAAATAAATAGAATACACAATAATATTAATTTCTCATACAATAACAATTTTGAAATAAACACATAATGAACTAAATCTATTATCATATCAATTTATAATTTAGTAATCATTTTACAATCTAATCTCCAGTGAAAATTAATTTATATTTTTTCTTTCATAATGAAATACATCAAACATTTTCTATAATTTCCATTTTTAATATCAAGGAAGAGAGTTATATAATCATATTACTGTTCTATAATTTTATAAACACACACACCTACACACACACACACATATTAGTTTTGATATTCAAATAATTCACTCACACACACATATTAGTATTAATATTCAAATAATTCATCTAACTTTTGTATTGAAATATTTTTAAAATGTTTGAGAAATATAATTTTTAACATTGAAAAGAGAAAATATATATTTTTATTTTTAGTTATGTTATTTCTATCTAAATTTGCTATAAAATTATGTTATTGCATATGCATATTAAAATAGTTTAATTATGGTTGAGAGTGGAAGTGAAGGATTTTTACATCTACTTCATATTGGTTTGTAATATCAACTAATTGAGCTTCTATGTTTATTTAGAGAATATTTTATTTTTATATTAAAAGAGACACATGTTAATGCAAGGCTGAGCATGAAAGGAATCATCCATCACCCTCATACTAGGTTGTACAACACACTTCTTGAATTAAAAGGCCTAGAAGGTTGATTATGTAACAAATATTTCAGAATTTAGATCTAATTTGAGTATAGGATGGACTAAGAAAGATAAAATATTTATCATCTTAACCCCTCTTAGTGTCACAATGTTGATAGATTTTTTTGTCCCGTGTTGTTTTGGAATTATCCAATGCTCAATTCCACTATGGTGTTGATTAGAATTTGCTCTTATTTTGACCATATATTTTTTCCTTCTTTACACTAGTCAATATATGGAATTATCCAATGCTCAGTTCCACTATGGTGTTGATCGGAATTTGCTCTTATTTTGACAATATATTTTTTCCTTCTTTACACTAGTCAATATAGAGAAATAATTTTTATTTTCAAGATTTGAATCGATAACCTCATAATATCTTAGCTTACTCTTTCCCTCTATGTGTTTATCACCCCATAATTTCTCCTTAAATTTGTATAATATATTTAATATTATCCTTACTCTAAGTAATAATCTTATCCTTTATTTATTAGTGGGTGGAGTTAGAACCAATTTTAGGAAATGTCTTCTCTTCCATGTTGTTTAAACCTTTCTAAAACATAATATTCCTAGTCATAGGCTTGCTTTCGATGACAGAAAGAGTTACTTTAATAGGGATAGGATAGGGTGTATTTCCCTTAGGCTTGAGAAGCCACTTTTGGATCTATTTTATCTTCTTCCACGACTTTCTAGAGATACTACATCCCTATACCTCACATCCATATACAATATCAGGAGTGACAAGAGCCTCAAAGAGGATTTTTCTTAAATCCCATATCCAAACATCTAATAACTTAAAAAAAAATTCAAGTCCAGAATACGATCTACATCATCCAATATCAATTTATCAATGTTATACTTTTAGTTGATCTTGTGATGCATATTGATTCCAATGTGTTTGTATGAGTGAACTTCCTCTAAGTTATTGTTTTCATATATGAAGGTATCATATGTAATCTTCGTGGATTAATTTATCATGACTTTTTTTTGTCGGTATTAACAGTGATTCCCATCATGGAATATAAATCTTGTAGGATTCTTAGATGTTTTCCATGACAATAAGGACTACTTGACAAGAATATAATATCATTAGTGTAAAGAAGTGTGATGAATCTACTATGGGAGGTGTTGCACCAATTACAACCATCCTCTAAAATTTTGGCTCATGTGAAAATTGCGGAGCCTACCATGGATCCCATGATCGATTGTTCCTTGGTCACTTATTGGTAAGATGATGATCTCAAGACCCCCTCCTTGATCTTAAGAATTGTTCTCATTCTCATCTTTATGTAGCATGTGCCATCTTTGGGCATCAGGATTACCATTTGTCATGTAAATGGAATTTTGTTCAGCTTGAAAATGAAATCTTTGTGCGTATGGGTTGTTCTCATTACATAGACATGGTTCACACTCACTTCACGCACTCTTGTTATGAAGGTCGTCACATCAAGAAGAGTATGTTTTATATGTTCTGGATAGTCTATGTTTATCACTAAGTGTTCTACTATGTGATCATAGTCAAGTTATATCACTGTTTACATCAGTTTCACTAATCTCACACTTATCCAGATTATGGAGTTTCCCGAGTAACCTAGCCTCATCCAACTTTCATGAACTGCACACCTTACTTCTGTAAACCTCAATCTTTTCCCCTTGCCTACTAGAACTCCACAATGCATAGGAAACCTAGCCTCCCTTGGAATTCAAAACTGTGCAGTGGTTTCCTCTAGTGTCCTTCCTTAAAATGGAACCCTCTGTCTCCACAATCTACATAGTATTGTCCCTCAACTGCCCAATATGTCTTGCAATCAGAAACTGCGTCAAGGTGTCCTCCAAGGACCGCCATCCCGTAGCAGTGTCTTACATATCAAAACTGGGTAGTGTTGTCCTAGCTATTTGGTCTACCCTGCATTTAGAAACTGCGCAAATGTGCCTCCAAAGACCTCATCCCAGTAGTAGTCACTTCCCTCAAAAAATGCACAAATCTATCTCTCAGTTACAACAAGGAAAGATGACATGCTAGATGACTCTCAAGAAGTTGAGGAGAAAGACCAAGGAATCGAGTTATAATAAAAGATCAGGACTGCATGCAAACTCCCTCGAATGCATAACCCTCTAGAGGATAAGTATGGTAAGTAAAGTACATATTTTTGAAGTACATCTCTTAGTGTAGCTTGAAGTATTGTTGATCATCATCATATGATTTTGTCTTCAATGATGTATATTTTTGTGAAAATTGAAAGTCATTCAGTGCGTTTCCTTTTCATGGCTTGCTCCCTTTTGTGTGTTGATCCAACTATAATCTTTGGCATATTGATTGTTGTGCCATGCTTGCGATCTTGTTCTAGTGATTTCAAAGGTTTTTCTTTGTGTCTTTGGGTTACCTTAGCTATATGAACACCTGTCGCACTCACACACAAAGTTGTAAGCATTATCACGCAAGTATCATCATGGTCATCTGAAGGTGTATCCCAAGTGTCACACTTGTCACTTTCACCATTAGATAGTCCCACAAAGGGTCATAGTTTGCTATGTTGTCCTGATGGTTAATGTCTTTGCATTTTCAAATTATGCTAAGTGTGTGATTATAATTTCGAGTCATCACAAGTTCACTTGCCTCTCACACTTAGCCATTTTCCTAAAAATCTCTCAACATAAAAACTTCACTTCACCGGATTGTGATTGAGTTGCCCTCCACAATATCAACCCTCAGTGGTGATGCTTTGTTGTCTCGATCTACACAGTGCTTGAGGTTATTGGTAGGGCCAGGTGCATTGCGCAATGCCAAAATTAAGCAACCTGTCTTCCTCTTAGAACTGCGAAGAAATTACAACCACAACCTTATTGAACTGTGCATTTCTCAATCAAAATCATCAAGCTTCACTCCAGTCTGTCGAAAACCTGCACTGTAGCAAGACCTGAAACTGCACTACTCTCCAAAACAATGCAGTCATGCCTAGTTGATCCCCTTGCTACATGCCCCACACTGTCTTCAGAAGCTATGAAAAAATGATCGGCAAGGCCTTTGCTGCCTTGCACTGTACTGTCTCTAGAAATTGCATAGTCCTGTCCAATAGGTCCTCTGCTGGCTTGCTCTACACTGCCTCATGAAACTGGACAAAATTCCCAGTTGGTTTCCCTGTGGCATGTCTTGTCTTACTCTTGAAAATTACGTAGCAGTTTGCATGCACTCTACCTTATCTTACTCCCAAGAACTACGTAGAACTTACCAACAGTCCCTCTATAAGCCTATTCAGTCTTCTCCTTAGAGATTATGAAATAATGCCCGATAGCCTTGCTCTGTCTTGCCCCTAGAAACTGTGCAGAACTACCCAATAGTCCCTCAGTAGCCTCGCCCTATCCTCCCTCTAGAAACTACACAAAATCTGTTCCCCTCAGGGTCCCATCTTGTAGCTGACACTAGTGACTTTCACTGTCCAATTCTAGCTCCCAGTGATCACTGTGCAATTTTTCCCAATAATGCAGACCAAGATTTAGAATTCCTCATCTCGACCTGACTTGTGCTTTGCTTAGTTTTAGTTTCATGTCCTCCCTCTCAGTCACCCAGACCTCAACACAGAAAACAATGCGTCATGCTAGACTAGGATATTTTCAGACTTGATGTCATCTCGTCATGAGTGAATTGCAGGAACAAGTACATTGATGGAACATGGTGAGATGAAAGTCATGATGAAGAAGGAGCACATGCTAGAAGACTTTCTTGTAGCTGAATGAATGTACAAAGCATATTGAGCAGTAAGAGAAAGATGTACATGTATGGAACCATCTTGCAAAGACCAAGACCATTGAAGACCTTGCAACATCAAGCTATGTAGAGTTGAAGATGAAGAACACCCAAATACAAATCCACCACTTAGAAGTGCGACATGTAGACATGGACACCACAGTTAGCCAATACATGTCAATAGTGTCTTGTCGAGATGTGTTATGATTTGTCTTGACCACCTCACTACTATAAGTTGTATCTGTTGTAATCAATTGTAATGTAAAGTGCAAATCCAAGTGTCATTAGTGGAATGCAATTAGTCATATGTAATGCAAAGAGTTATACGTAATGAAGTTGAGTAGTCATGAGGATAATCTAAGAGTTAAAACAGAATGTCAAGGGTCACCCCACCCTTTGTTATATATAGAACCTTATAACTCATAAAATGGGTTTTTGGCAGGCAAGTTGTTTTTGGGCATTACTTAGAGAGGGCTTGAAGAGTATCTTGATGAACCTTGGCTTCTCGATAGCACAGAGTGAGTAAATCTCATTAGAGGAGCAGGTAGTGTCGAATGTAATGTTCCACTATTGGGGCTAGTGGCTATTATGGATGTATGTATGGATGGAACTTTCAAATTATATAATTTATAGAAGAGTCAACATGTTTCAATGCATATGTTGTTATTGTAGCTGGACTATTCTAGTTGCTTTATAATGTATGTTATTTAGCTTACACATTCATGTACAGAATACTTTGTATTTGATTGTATGAATCTTGTTGTAATCGTGTTGTTGGTTTAACCCATCACCCTGGATTGTGGACTATTCTGCTTCCAACGCGTGATGTCATTCTACTCATGTGTTCCTTTCTGGATGCATAATATTATATACTTCTAAGGGATACAATTCATTTTACCCTTCATGTGTTAGAACCTCCCCATGCATCTCTCTTGAATCATCACAAGGTCACACTCTTTCTTTCGATAAAGATATCTTTCTCACCTTTATCTAGCTTTGCAGTTAAGGCACTACTGTACTACCCACGGCTGGGACTCCTCCAAACGATCTAAGGTCTAGTTGGGAATTCTTACCACAAAGATCCCGTGACATGTTGGTGAGTCTAGCACCATCAACATTTCTGGTGCTAGAAGGAGGGATAGATGAAAAGCTGAGTCCTCAAAGTATATTTTGAATCTCTACGCATTTTTCATGACTTATGCTATGGTTTATCCTTCGACATGTCTTTATTATGGAAATGATTTTAAAGTATCGGAGGATCTCTGTAATGACTTGTCATGTAACACATATGATGGTGAAGGAAAAGTAGCTTGTGTTAGAAATAAAGCTGTCTTCCTAGCCTTCTATGTAAAGAATGAAATTCAGGAGGATTACATTTCCTACTCACTATTCACATTCACACTTCGAGGGAAAGCATTACAATGGTATGTCACATTATGCATAACATCTATTGGTTCTTTTAATCAGTTGATTGAAGATTTGGTCCATGCTTTCCATCATTATGACAGTAAAGCACTCAATGAAAAAATTCTAGAATTACGGAAAGCAACTGATGAATCCATTGAGAAATTTCACAAACTCTTTCGTAACCTTGCATTTCGAATTCCTAAAGATGAAATTGATTGGAAATTTCTCAATGATATATTTGAGTATCTTCTTCACATATCTGAGAGTTTGTGTATCTATATTTGAATCCTCCCCAACATACCTCGGTGTTAGAGATTCCAAATCTAAGACGGAAAAGGTTGTTGTCACAAGTGACTGTCCATCCTCTTCTCATCAAGTAACTCTAGCTCTATAGTGCAAGGTCAGAGAAGGTGCACGCACATCTGTTGAACTGTCACATCCTCCCACTCCACCTATTCTAGATATCTATGAAGATGTGATTTGTAAGCCCATTGGTTGTCATGTTGTCTTATCTTCTCAACCTTCATCTTATGGTTCCATTGATCCTCTAGATTATAATGTGTTGTGTTCTCCCATTCCGAACTTCACATCTTCTATGCATGAGGATCAAGTTGTCGATGAAGTTGATGTTGTGTAGCCAACCTACGCTTTCATTCATCATGAGTGTGTTTGGGAATCTGAAGAAGAACCCATGGTGAAGGATGACCTCCTTTCATCTATGCCTCATCTGCTCTATCCTGACATCTCTTGTGATTCTATCACCTTTGATTTTCCTTATGTAAACTCATCACTCGATGTTGCTACTTCCAATCATTCACAAGAGACATCGAATGTCAATTTGTCATCACATTGCAGAGATGACACATCTCTCTCTGAAAATCCATTCAATCTTTCATCTTTCATTTCCAGAAATGAAGAGGGTGAACATTCTTGTTTCTCATCAACCCCTCTGCATGATTAATGAGATAATGAGGATGTCGATGAACTTCTCAAATTTTCTGATCATGGTTTTCATAATCTCTTAACTCCTTCATGTGATCACGATACTAATTCATTTTTTGTTGATATTTCTAAGCCACTGGTATTTGATGATCTACTTGCTCATGAAGTGGAAGCCCCTCAAGATGTTGAGGTGCTTTAGCCTGTGCTGATGGTTATGTCAGGCCCTTGCTGTCCTAAGGCTAGATCCACTTCCGATCAGAAATCTGTTGAAACACCCTAGGCTCCTGATCACTCTCATGTTTGCATTGAAGATCAATCTAGTTCATGGATTTCACTCCCTCCACCAGAATCACAGAATCCTATCACCCATGCATTGGAGGAGTCTTACACAGTGATCACTCTCGTGAAAAGTAAGTTGTCTTTCTTTCTCATGTTTACACATTTGTCATGGTCAAAAGAGTGTACATGTTCATTTTCTGCATACAATGTGTTGCATCACCATGATATGTTCGCAGGGTGTATGTCTTACGCATTTACTCTTTTCTTTTTTGTGGACACTTTTAAACTTCGAGCATGTTGATCTTCATTGTCTTATATTTTTTGATTTTTTTTTTACATTCTTATCTTTCTTGCCTACCATGCCTTTGCCAACATGGATAAACCAATGCGTTGGTGGCTACATTAGAAATTTCATTTACTTGAGCATGCCCATGCATTGTTTAGCGTAGGAATAGGAGTAGTGTTTTCTTTTTGTCTTCTTTGATTTCTTCCTTTGTTTTTCTTGCATGTTTTTCTTTGCATGCTTGTTTTTCTTTCACTTTATTTCTTCCCTTTTCTTTCTTGTTTGTTTCCTTGTTTGAACCCGTAGGTTAGCTTCACATGAAACCATGTTTAGATTATAAGACAAGCCAGGAAAATATAAAAGGACTTTTAAGTGTGCATCTAAATAAAATACCTTTCGTGATTTCCTTATATCTCTTCTGTACTGGTGTGATACTAGAATATAGCCTCTAGGTTGCAGGTCAATTCATATGTTATAATGTTTCTAACAAACTTTGGAATGATAATTCGTATGTTATAGTAGTGTTGCATAGTTCACATGTTAATGTTCGTAATGAGATTTGTACCAACATATACGTAGCATGGTTAGAATGTTATAGTATCTAAAATAGGATTTGTTCTCTAAAGTTTTTGTGCACTCCGCCAGACCTTAAAGTTCTTATTTAAAGAAACTCTATATCTATTAGTGATTCTAAATTGCTTATCATTATCTTCTCATGGAAGATTTCTTCATACAACATTCATATATTTTTCATAAATTAGTCTCCTTATGCTCAGGTCGTGGTCTAGTTCTTTTTCATCTTCTATCTATTTTGATTTATTTTAATATATTTAATTTTTTTATTATATATAATTATTCGAGATGTACAATGTGTTTGGTTATACTATTTTATGTACAATGTGTTTGGTTAGATTATTCCATGGTGAAAAAATAACAAGTTCCAAACCCAATGGATACAAATATAATCATCGAAATATGGGTTGGTATATTTTAGGTTAAATATTATCCCTAAGTGTAATATTACTAAAAGCGTGAGAGAGTGAGCATTGTTCACATAGAAAATCACTTTATATTTCATAGACAAGCTAAGGTTACATATAGCTTATATATTATGGATTTATAATAATCTAGATCTTAAGAAAATAGATCTCATTAACTAAATATAGTAAAGTACAAACTCACAATCACAACTTATAATATACATGTACCACACATGTGAGCATTAATTCTAAATATATTAACTACTCATGTGCCCCATAAATGGGGGTTTCTCAAATCCCAAGTTAGTGCATAGAGCAAAAATTAGTTTTGTAGATTTTTTTAATTATGTTATTATATTAAATTTGTTTAACTGTATAAACTTTTGGTTTTTTTCTTTTAATGCAATTGTTTGTTAAATATTTGTGATCTTATAAGATGTATGTTTTATAGGAATTCAAAACATCAATTTTTTTATTAAATTAAAAAATGATGATTATGTTGATTAATGTATAATTTAAATATGTTTTAATGAATTTAATAGGATTTTTTAGATTTTATATAAATGTTCTAAAATATTAATACTAGCATAGATCCATCTTATGTTGAAAGAGATTAAATCTCTTGAGATGCAAATCTTTCTTTAAGAATTGACTGAATTACACATGTCCATCTTATTGTCAATAAACAATTAAGATTGAAATATTTTTACATCTTTTGCATATTGGATTATGATATTTTTCATAAAACAATATAAACATGTATATTCTTTTTTTTATTACAATGGACATATTTTTTGCCTTCATTTTATAGCCAAGTATGAGGGATCCATCTTAACCATGGATGTAGTACACACCAAGAGGGATCAAATATTTTAAGATGCGAGCCATTTTTATACTTCAAAACTTGAAAAAATGTTTGTGCCTTGAGATATTTGATCTCTCTCGGTGCTTAGTGTTTATAGATCCATGGTTAAGACCATGAGAAATTCTTCAATGTTTAAATTGCATTTTCGAATGTACAAATGGATTCAATGCCTTGAAAGTTTCATTGAAAAATTGGATTGTGTAATCTATATAACTTAAACTTGCAACTGTTTTATATAATATATACATAAACATTTTTTTAGACTATAAACAATATATACATAGTTTACATTAAAATATTTTACTTAACATTGACACTTAAATATTTTATTATAAAGTGCATCATACATAATAAAAAAATTCTTGTAATTAATGTATTTTTAATGTTAATATTGTTTAATCTTACATATTGAAATTTTTTATTTATGATCTACATTTAATTATTTTACTGTCATCTCTCTTTTATTATTCTCATCATTAAGTAATTAAACTATTTTAATTTCAATTACTTCTCTTGAGAGATTGAAATAAGTAATTAAATTGTTTTAATTTCAATTACTTCTTCTACTGAGAAATTGAAATACTTTATTATGGTAAACAATATATTATTAAATAAATTAAATACAAATAAATCAAATACACAATAATATCAATTTATGATGCAACAATAATTTTGTAATGAATACATATAATGAACTAAATCTATGATAATATCAATTTATAAGGTAATAATCATATTACAAACTAATTGCATTGAATGAAAATTAGTTTCATTTTTTATTTCACAATGAAATACATTAAACCTTTTCTATAATTTCCATTTTTAATATCAATTTTCAATATCAAGGAAATATATATATATATATATATATATATATATATATATATATATATATATATATTAATCATATTACCTTTTATAATTTTATAAACATAAACATACCTATACACTCTTATATATATATATATATATATAAGTTTTGTATTGAAATATTTTAAAGAAAATTTTAAAATTATAATTTTAACATTCAAAAGAGAACATATATATTTTTATTTTCAGTTATTCTATTTCTCTCTAAATTTGTTATAAAATTATGTTATTTCATACGCAAATAAAAATATTTTATTTATGGTTGAGAGTGAGAGTGAAGGATTTTTACATCTCCTTCATATTGGTTTGTTATATCAACTAATTGAGCTTCTATGTTTATTTAGAGAATATTTTACTATTACTTTAAAAAATAAATGTGTTAATGCAAAGTTGAGCACGAAAAGAATCACCCATCACCCTCATACTAGGTTGTAAAATGCACTTCTCGACACAATATGAATGCCAAAATTAATCATCATAATCATGTTGAACTAAAAGGCCTAGAAGGTTGATTATGTAACAAATATTTTGGAATTTAGAACTAATTTGAGTATAAGCTGGACAATCTAAGATAAAACAAATTTTCATATTTAACCCTCTTAGTGCCACAAAGGTGATATAGTATTTTGTCCAATGGTGTTTTTTGGATTATGCAATGCTCAATTTCACTATGGTGCTCATGGTAATTTTCTCTTATTTTTGCAGTATATTTTTTTCCTTATTTACAGTACTCAATATAGAAATTTTTTTTTTTATTTTCAAGATTTGAATCAAGATAAAACATTTTTCATATTTAACCCTCTCAGTGGCACAAACGTGATATAGTATTTTGTCCAATGGTGTTTTTGGTATTGTGCAATGCTCAGTTTCACTATGGAGCTCATGGTAATTTTCTCTTATTTTTGTAGTATATTTGTTTCCTTATTTACAGTACTCAATATACAAAAATAAATTTTTATTTTCAACATTTGAATCGATAACCTCATAATATCTTAGCTTACTCTTTCCCTCTAATTTTTTTATCACCCCATAATTTATCCTTAAATTTTGATGTAGCAATGTCTTGAATATTATCCTTATTCTACCTAATAATGTCATCCTTTGTTACTTAGTACTATATCGAAAATTAGGGATCCTTATGTCATCCTTTCTTTCACTAAATGTAGCTTTGGTTTGACTTAGAACCAATTTTAGGAGACATCTTCTCTTCCATGTTTTTTAAACTTTTATAATACAAAATATTCCTAGCAATAGACATGTTTTCAATGGTAGAAAGACTTTCTTTGATAAGGATAGGATATGATGCATTTCCTTTACTCTTGAGAAGTCATTTTTGGGTCTATTTTATCTTGTTCCACAACTTTCTAGATATAATACATCCTTATACCTCACATCCATATAAAATAACAAGGGTGACAAGAGTCTCAAAGATGAGTTTCTTTAAATCCCATATCCAAATATCTAATAACTTAAAATTGTTTCAAGTCTAGAAGAATATCTACATCATCCAATATCATTTTGTTAATGCTATACTTCTAGTTGATCTTGTGATGGATATTGATTCCAAGATGTTTGTATGAGTGAAATTACTCTAAGTTGTTGTTTACATATATGAAGGTATTCTATATAGTATTCCTGGTTTAGATTATCATGACTTTTTTTTGTGGGTATCAATAGTCATTCCCATCATGGAATATAAATATTGTAGGATTCCTAGATGTTTTCCATGACAATAAGGACTCCTTGCCAAGAATAGAATATCATTAGTGTAAATAAGTGTGATGAATCTACTATGGGAAGTTGATAGGGTTGGTGGAAATATGGGCTCTATGATTATGAGAGGGTTTTCACAGGGCCAATAATATTTTCCTTCAAATTTTCTTCAGTTTTTTTTCTCAAAGAGATGATAGGTTTCACCTACCACACAACACACTACTATCCTGGAAACTTTGTGAAGGGTGCCCCATTTATTTTTCCTCGGTTCCTCTCTCCTCATTATTCAATCCTATGTAATTATGGTCCCCTATGTACCCACTCCTAATGAAAAGGATCCTTATTTTTATGTCAGATGGCTTTTAAGGAGGAATACCAGGTGGACTATGAACTTAATCCACCTTACAGTTTCATCTTTTGTAGGAATAGTGAATATTTCCCTACATTGATAATTAATGAGGTTGGTGTTTTGTTGATTGTGATAGACCCAGCAACATTTAGGGGATCTCTCCGAAATGAAGTTCCAATCAAACCTCACACCGTTTGGTGTAGGAGTCCCATCTGGTATAAAGGCCTAGTTGCCAAGTACTTGAATATTTTCCTTGACTATAGCTGTCATCACAAGAGAGTGATACAATGGTATCTTTTAAAAGCAATGAGAGTGTGCTTGGTGAGTTTGTAATGAAACCATGGTAAATTTTAGGGGCAAATTTTAGCCCAAAGGCGAAATTTAAGGGTTTTTCATTTTAAAGGGGAGAAATTTTTATAAAACAGCAATTTCATATATTTAGCCCAACTTTTATTTAAAAAACAATTATTTTTTTCATTTTAGCCCCAAAAGAGGGTGGATAAACTATGAAAAGACTCATTTGACCTGATTCACCTGGTTTGGGAGGTTATATTCCATTACAATCACCAGATTTTCTACTTTTCAATGTTAAATTCGTTTGCAATCACCCATTTTCTGGTTTGGGAGGTCGTATTTGGTCCCAATAAATAAAAATATAAATAAAATGGTGTGATAAATAAATAAAACCTACTTTTATACTTAGTCCAGATGTATGGTAAATAAATAGAAATATAAATAAACTAGAGGTATGGTAAATAAATAAAACCTCTTTTTATATTTAGTCCATAACCCTCTTTCTATTTAAGAAGGCTAAAAAAGAGGTTTTATTTAAGTGGATCTTATGGGCCAAATACCATATTTATAAAAGAGGTATGGTAAATCAATAAAAATATAAATAAACTAGAGGTATGGTAAATAAATAAATTAAATTTATATTTACTCCATAAGTCACCTTACATTTACGAACACTAAAAAATGTGTCATATTCAGGTGAAGCCTATGGGAAAAATACATACCATGAGCCAAATTATTATTAATACCATGCAAAAGAACATTATTAACCCTAATAGTAGTATTAATAAAAATAAAGATGGTACATGGTATTGACCCATGGTATTCATGTGGAATGTAGCCTATTTAAAGGGAGGGAATTAAACCAGCATAAATCCATCTTTACTATGGATCTACTAAGCCTCGAGAGGGATCAAAAATCATGATATGCAAACTAGCATAGAGTGAAAAATATTTGATCCCTCTCGGGGCTTGGTAGATGAAGATTAAAAATTGATCTTGTAATTTAATGTCACTTAAACATTTTAACTTGCTTAAAATAAAAAATCAATTATTAATTTTATTAATTTTTATAAATTACTAACAGTAATTTTTAAGCTCCAGGTTTATGATAACCATGGTATTGACCCATGTTAATACCATGGCATTCATGTGAGTGTAAACTATTTAAAGGAGAAATTCTATCAACTTAGATCCATCTTAATTCCAGGTCTACCAATTGCTAAGAGGGATAAATAGATTTCATCCCTCTAATAGTGGTAGATGTGGAATTAAGATTCATATAGGTTGGTTTTATGATAATGAAGATATTAAATAGGCTTAGGAAATTATATTGTAAAAAACATCTTAAGGTGAATGATTAAAGCTACATTTAGTCACTTCACAAAATTTAGTAAAAAATACCAATATCTCCATTCATATTGGTTTTTCTGATTTAACAAAAAAAATAGTGAAATCTTTTCACTCTTTCCTTCGCTGCCCAAATTTCCCACCATTTTTCAAACGTTCTCAATATGATATCTTCATGAAAAAGTTAAGGTACTGATGTTGGATTAGTTGTTTGAAAAATATGTTGGTTTGTACAACCTTTCATCTTCTATGTTATTCTTAGTTTGTCGTCATGATTTGTAGGGGTTGTGCCACTGCACCTTATTGTCCTAAAAGGCAAGATTGTACACGAAAAAGGAAATTAATGCACATGTTACAACATTGTTAAAAAATGAAAGATTTATGAATGTAGTGAATTATGCTAATAAGAAATTTAGATTGGGAGGGATGTAATTAAA
Source organism: Pinus taeda (assembly GCA_000404065.3). Taxonomy (NCBI): domain Eukaryota; kingdom Viridiplantae; phylum Streptophyta; class Pinopsida; order Pinales; family Pinaceae; genus Pinus; species Pinus taeda. The sequence goes on along the minus strand of APFE031680058.1, from coordinate 119,142 downwards.
TTTTATTATTTAATTGAAGATTTCCAATTAAAATAATAATAAATCTACATTTATATATTGATTAGAAGGATTCTGATAATGGTTATTTCTTTCCATTAAATCCTGTTTAGGCCTTTGGGATACCTACTACTTTCTTATATTATATAGTTGGGGCTTGCTACTTGTTGGCGTATTGGGGTAAACAAACTTGATTTTTTTTTTTTTTTTTTTTTTTTTTTTTTTTTTTTTTTTTTTTTTTTTTTTTGGAGTATATGGAATAAGAAAGAAATTTGATAGCTTGACAAAAGTGGTAGAGAAAAGATTAATCTCTCCTACCTTGACAGAACTGGTGGTCAAGATCAACACCTACAAGAACTTTGTTGTGGAATATTATCAAAACTGATAGAAGGATATGAAAGAGTGTATAGTAAGAACCTTGAGAAACATGGCCACTGAAATTTGGAACATTGTATGTAGGAAGAGAAAATTATGTTTCCTTTTCCCAAACATGTATGTTAGTATATTACAGTTTAATGAATATGTTTTCCTATTATCATATATGGTTTCATACTTTAACAAAACATTCACCAATACTTCACAGTGTTTTATTATTTAGTGAAAGATTTGCTAAGATCTTACAAGATTTTATAATTCATTGAAATATTCACCATGACTTTACAAGATAATATAATCTGGTGAGAGTTTCACAAAAAAAATTATATATACATATTATATTTATGATAAAATTGCCTCCCATTTTTCCTATGTGTCATGGGGATTTGCCCATTTATTATACATATAAATTCAGTGTGGTACTTAAAATTTTCCCACTCCTATAAAATGGTATTTGTCTAAGATTAAAAACTTGGACGATTTTCTTGAATGAGGAATTGCATTCTTGTGAATGTAAAGATTCTAAGAAAGGCTAGGCTCCGAAGGGAACCTTAGCCCAATTCCTTGTAATACTTGGGAAAATTCTTCTAAGACAAAAATAAGGAAAAAATCACCTTGTATATGGGTCCTAGAAGGTAGTAAGAAGAGTTTCATTTAGTGGAGATAATTTGGACATAATTTTTATATATATATATATATATATATATATATATATTATATATATATATATATATATATATATATATATATATATATATATATGAATATATGAGGCATCACAGGGTGATCATTGTGGAGGGGTTACATTCAATGATGTGGATATATGTTCTGTCATGAGCTAAGATGGAAGCCCATCGCGTGTGTTTCCTAGCTCAGATTTTGGTTAAAGCTAGAGTGGCTTAGATGGGAAGGTTTATTTGATATAAATATACATGTATATATCCAGGGTGGAATAGAGAAAAGAGGTGTTAGATGCACTAGGAACACCCAAAATTCACAAAAGAGTGAATGAAATCATGCAATTACGTAATTGTGGACTACTCGTAGTTGAGAAGCTTAGTCTTAGAGTTTACTTGGTAGATTAAGTGTTAATACAGGGGTTAGTGCTTTATCCCTCGTCATGCCCATTGTCGAGTGGTAACTCTTTGGAGGGTGGAGCTACTAATAAAAAGCACAAATAGATTTCTTTCTCATCGCTTGGTGTGGAAATTACCATCTCACCATTCTTAGTTTGGGCAAGGGTGTATTCAAGCTCCTCTAATACATATGATTTTTTTTTGAATAACTAACTATTTAGAGTGAATATTTTACTTCCAATACTCTCTTCTTCCGATGTGATCATACTTTAACAATCATATGATTGCACATCTACAATGATTGGGTGCTAAAGATCCATGTTACTAACTTGTTATTTAATCACATCTTTTCTTCTATTATCTTGTTTTATTTCCAATATTTACCTTACTTTCTTATTTACGTTCTCAAGATCAAGATACACTAGTAAGTATTTTTAATATTTTTAATATAACACACCTGCAACAATCCTTATTTTTGGTAAAATTAATCTAATTTTTTTAAACTCTAAACTTAATAAATTTTATTTCACATACGCTCAATATCTAATATCCTTTTATACTTTATGGGTGTTTTTGAGCTCCTTTTAATCCTTGTCTTTCATTTGGTGGAACATTAGAATTTATCCATAATTACATCAAACACTTTGAGATTTCCAAATACTATATAAGCTTATGGTTCTGAGCCTATTCATCATTCACTAATGCACATTATATTTGCATAATGCTTATTACACCTTGTTAATACTCTATTATTAGGAAAATATGTTTTTATTTTCGAATAAATATATAATATATATATATTTATTTATTTATTTATTTATTTATTTAAGGCATGTTATATGCATAACCTTGGTGCCTAGCGAAGTTCTAACCTATTAATATATATTAACCATATGGAGAGAGTTATAAAACTATATTTTCTTGTGTTTATTATTATATATGATATAGACTTGGGTTATTGGCTCTTTGTGGTATATTTCATTGTGAACCTTCCAGACCATTATTGAATCAACAACGTATAAAAAAATGTTTCCACACATTTCTTTGGTATAAAGACACACTAAAAACCCTAGCCCTATAATCAATGGATGGTAATATTCCTTGACAAATCCACGACTATCATTCATGAAGGTTATTATGGTTTTATGGTTTTAGTGACTACCTTATTACCATCATTTCCATTAATTCGTTCATTCATTAAGTGGCTTTCATACAGAGCTATGTAGCTTTGCCACCACCTTTCCACGACTATCATTCATGAAGGTTATTATGGTTTTAGTGACTACCTTATTACCATCATTTCCATTAATTCGTTCATTCATTAAGTGGCTTTCATACAGAGCTATGTAGCTTTGCCACCACCTTTTCATTGAAGGTTTGATATTCAACTTTCATTCAAGGTTTGATAATCCATTCCAGAGATTCATTCATATTTATCTAGGGTTTTGTTATCGGATATTCTCTTCCAAAGATGGTTTTTGTGCATCCGGGGTTTCTCTTAAGGTACTTTTGCTTTGAGTGGAGTTTCTCAGTTTATTCTTCAAGCATTAATTCCACCTTATCTCCTCTGTAAAGAAAATTACAATTTATTCTTCTGGTTGTGTTTTCCGTGAACAAGTAGTTTTGGAAGTACTGTTTTTACTACACTTATCTCTTGAGTCTATTCGTCATTTGGTTTGCTATCACGTGTCAATGACTAGGGACAACTATACATTTATAATCTTTCCCTTTTTCTTCGTATATTAGAATAGAAACCAATATTTTTATTTTTTTTATATTATTTTCTTATTTTAATTATATATACATCAACATTTAAGTTACAAACCTTAGTTACAAGTTTTTGTATGCTTTCAGTCTCTTTATAATGTGAAATTTGGGGCCTTTGTTTTGCGGATTTTTTTGTTTATTTGAACTTACAGTTCCTAAAAGAATTCCTTTTTAATTTCAACAGGTGTTATGGGTTTAACATGTTTCTTCTTTTGATTAGTCGATTTATAGAATATGAAGTTGTTTATAATTGAGACTAGTTTCTTAATTGAAAACCTTACCTCAACTATTGGTAATTTTACAGGCAGGTTATTGTAAAACCTTATTAAATCATTCAGATGACAGTTTTGTAATATGACACTGAACTCGTTTACAAATTATCAACATTATGTCGAATTTGGGATTTTTCCGTCATTAGAGTTTCTAATTCCTTCATGAATTATCTTTCTCTTTTTCACGAGGAAGAAATAGTTCCATTTTACTTCAGAATGCATTCATTCTTTTCTTCATAGTTTCATCGTATAGGAATTTTATACATGTTCTTAAACATGATTTTCTAAAATTTGTTTATGATTTTCTTTTCTTTTAAACTATAACAATATTTCTATCATTTGCTAAAATAATGTTACCCTGTTGTAGGAGGTTCAACAAGGTGCAAGGATTAAACCCAAGGTAAATATCATACAATTTTCCCTCCATCTCCTTAATTTCATAACATGCATAATTTTTTTTTGTAAATATTAACACAATTTCTTGTTGAAATTTTGATGTTCTATGTTATTTCAATCACTTAAATCCAAAACTTCTTTACATTGCAAAATAAGTTAAGTAATTGTAGATAGAATATAAACCATATGCACATTGAAATACAACAAAGAACTCAAGAGACATAGAGAAGTTAGGTCAATGACTACAGAAAAACCCACACAGGGAAAACCCAACCAGATTCTTTTTCTATTAGAAATCAATTGTTCAGTAGAGATACAAAGTACAATGAGAGAGTGAAGAAGTTCACCCAAATTTGAAGAATGTCTTTGATAGCAAGAGCTGATGGAAAAACTGAATCACTTTGGCTCTCCAAGATCTACTCTTACTCTCCAATTCTCACTCTCTCACAATCTCCTTCAAGTCTCTCCAACTCGCTCTCAAATTCGAATTCAAAATGCACAAGTAAGTGAGGTGAGATGATATGAGACACATGTATATAGGAGAGGCAATGAATTATTGACATAAAGGAGGAGCAATGCACATGCCTTGAGGAGGAGTTACATATGCCAAAATAGAATTGTAACTTATGCCATCAAGGAGAGTAGTGTAATTTATACATTAAAGAGGTGTAAGAGGAACATTTTTATGACGAGTCATTAATGTATGTAAGAGAGTGTAAGTGGTGCATAAGAGCATTAAAGAAAGAGAGGAATGAACCCATTAAGAGAGAAAGAGTAACATATGCATTGATTGAGGGGAGTTACATGTGACATGATTGAGAGACTTGAATTTATTTTTAATAATAATATAATAATATCATAGGAATAATAATAATAATAATAATAATAATGATGATGATTAAGTCAAAATTGAACTATTAGGATTAATTGATGATTAAATGGGATTTTCCATCAAGAATTCTTGATTACCAATTGATGCAAGGTGATTTACTATTTTTGGAAAGTCATATTTGAGACTTTCTATTTTTTATAAATTCATCCTTGAACTGACAATTTTCAACACCCCCTCTCAGTTAGGGCAGAATTTCTTTCTGCAAAAAATATATTTGCTTTCTCTACTCATCTATGTTCATCTTTGCTCTGTATCATCTAGAATAATGATGTCTTATTCTAATAAAGAAGAATAATCATAGGGGAGATTCGTTCATCACCCTATATTCACTTGGGGGCAATACCACTTGGGAACATATGGCAAGGATCTCGCACAAAAGTCTCATCTTTGCTTGGGGGATCCACTTGTCAACACATGAAAAGGATATTGGGCATCCAAGGCTCATCTTTTCTTTGGGTGATCCACTTGTCTACACATGACAAGGATCTCCCACATCCAAGGCTCATAACTACTTTGGGGGATCCACTTGTCAGCACATGAAAATGATCTCACACATCCAAGTCTCATCACTACTTGGCGAGATCCTATTTTCAATACGTGACAAGCATATCACACATCCAAGGCTCATCACTATTTGGGGGGATCTACTTGTCAACACATGACAACGATCTCACAGATCCAAGTCTCATTAAATGTCAAGTAGTGGAACACCTGCATCTTACAAAAGTCTCATTACACTTATTGGCTAGATAGGTAGCTCCTCCCATGTCTTGGCATGTGGGTTGGATGCATACTGAGGCCTACTCTTGTGGCACACATTACACAAAAGGTCCCTCATCCTTAGGAACTTTCTAGCATCATTCCCTAATCCTATGAGATCTAATCACATCCATAAGTCCAAGTTTCTCTCTAAAAACCAAGAAATTTCCTTTTGGTAAAGGCTTGGTAAGAATATCATCTATCTGATCATGAATCACAATATGATGGAGGCTCACTACTCCTCTCTGCACCATATCTCATATATAGTGATACTTGATCTTAATGTGCTTAGACTTGTCATGGAAAATAAGGTGAATATCACTCTTATTGTCACAATATATAATTGTTGTGTCTGCAACTTGCTCAAATAGCTCTGCAAAGAGCTTCCTCATCCATACTACCTCACACCTAGCCCTGCTAGAAGCAATGTACTCAGCTTCAACTATACTCAGTGCAACAAACTTCTGCCTTCTTCTCATCTAAGAGATCATAGCAGATCCCAAGCTAACACAACACCTAGAAGAGTTCTTTCTATCAACAAAGTTACCAACTCAATCAACATCAATATATCCATGAAGTCTTACATTTTTAGTATTCTATCTAAATTCGAGATTGGTGATCCCATGCAGCTATATCAACACATGCTTTGTAGCAATCCAATGTGCATGTGATCGCTTAATTGTATATTGGTTCAGAGTATTATCAAAAAACATATGTCCGATTAGTGTTCACTAAGAACATGAGTTCCCCAACCAGTTGACGATACTTAGAAGGAATTTCCAAATCAAGACTTGCAGTTTCACCACATAGCTTCTTGAAATTCATTTCCATTGGAGAATTTATGGACTTGCATTATGTCATACCAAATCATTCCAGTAGCTTGACAACATGTTTTCCTTGAGAAATGAAATTCTCACTAGGTCTTTGCCATAATTCAAGACCGAGAAAGTAGTGCTTCATATGAATATATTTCATTCCAAATTTAGAAGCTAACTCCTTCTTACATTGGAGAATAATTGTTTCACCACCAGGCATAAATAAATCACAAGCATATAATATCAAAATCAAAAGGAATACCTTCGACTATCTTGAAGTAAATATTTAGATCAACATTAATTCTAGTAAAACCAAGCTTCATCAAGAAGCTACGAGTGTGGGCATACCAAGCTCTTCTGAGAGAACCCTCTAGCCACAAATCTAGCTTTATATTTCTCAATATTGCCATCAAAACCATGTTTAGTTTTATACAATCGCTTAGAAGACACATCAAATTTACCTTGGGGTCTTGGAACTACTTCCCCTACATAATTATGAATAATGGACTCATATTCTTTAGCCATTGCATCTTCCACACTTGAGCCTTCATAACTTATTCAAAGGTGCATGGTTCAACTTGAATAATGTTTCTCATGGCTACAACAAATCCTTGGAATCGGCATGAAGGTTCATCTAGGAGCAGCATGTCTATCAACATCCGGTAGAGTGTCACGAAACCATAATCATGTTTTTCTAGCACAAGGAGAACGATTCAAGGAGTCCATGGGATCTATGGGTTCATCAGCAAGATCAATCTCAGGCTTGGGATCTTCTTGTGCATCCAAGGAATCATCTTGTCTTTCAACATTAGCATGATGAGGAGTGTCTATAGATTTTCAAAGAGCTTCATCTTTGTCAAATGTTATAACTTTTTCTAAACTCTATATTTCTTTGTCTGGGTACATATATTCTATAAGCTTTAGAATTTTCACAATAACCAAGAATCATACCTTTCTTACTTGAAGGTTCCAATTTGGTACTCTTTTCCTTTGGCACATTAAAGTAGATGGGGAAATCAAAGATCCTAAAGTGCCCAATTTGTTACGAGTTATATAGTATGGTAGTCTCTTTCATGATTCCAACTTCTTTGCAGAAGTCTTGAGCTCTTGTCCACTTCATGTCCACTCAAGTAATGGGATGGCTCGACACCTTCCTTAATGTTGATACAAAGGACTTGATCCTCACATTCATCAAATGTACCTATTAATCCCATAACAAGAGTAAGAGAAATAGTAGAAAAGTAAATAAACACAATGAAAGTATACCTGGTGATGGGGCAGGTATTTCTTTCTTTTCTAGATGAGAGAGTGGCTCTTTCATTATCCTTGCACCAACTTCGTCTTCGAGTTTACTCTTCCTGCACTACTTTTCACCCTGATTATCTTCATGATTTGTTTTTTTTTATTGCATTCTCATCAAGAAGTTATTGAAAGATTCATTCAAGTACTCATGCAGGAAAAATAAACAATGATCTATAAAGATAAATCTAAACAAGAACATTGACACAAAGAAACAACATAAGACTTGAAAATACTTTGGGATTTAACGGAGTTCTTAGCTCCCTCTTGATCTGGCCTCTATAGGTTATCACTGTCCATAAGTCATATGCCATTGGCATAAGAAATGCATCTTCTTGATCACCACTTGGAGAAATCTAACATGATCCACACTAATCACAGATATTTAAGAAACCAGTTTTCTCACATGAGGTAATGCTTTATAATGAGGATGAGTGAACTTTTGGTGCCACAACTTATATAGATAATTACTTATACTGAACCAATACATGGATAGGTATTCCATTGATTTTATACATATATTCAAATCTTCATTTCAGAGTGAAGACATGTAATAATAATTATACATATTGACTTCATTGTCTGCAATTGTATTAGTTATAAACCATCTTTGATCGTTGCAAAAGAGGTTAATTTAGAAAGTTATCATTCGATCTTTTGCAAAAGTCACGATTCTTACCTACAACCATTATTGTTAGTAAACTTTATTACCAAAATTACCAAAACCCATAAGATTATGACCATTCTCATATAATGTGAGAGAGTAAAAATTCCCTTACCTTTAATATTTAATTTCTATCAATGATTCATTCACAAGCTTATATGCATTATACTTTCATGATAACACTTTCTTGCACATGCATAAATAGAAATAAAACTACTCTTTACTTTTGCATGCATTAACAAGTACCAAAGCTACAACTATTAAACACATGCAATACCTTAATTATTATCTACAAATTACTATCATATCTTGGGTTCCTTGAAATCTTTGAAGAAGGGTAGGAGTAAAATTTTAAAAACAAAATTTCAGCAATAAAATTTCAACAATAAAATCTCAAGAGATAATTTCAATAGTAAAAATTGAGTAGTAAAATTTGAGCAGTAGAACTTCAGCTATAAAATTCAACAATAAAATTTTAGTTGTAAATTTTAGTAATAAAAGAAAAGATATTTTAGCAGAAAATGAGTAGCAAATAGAAATAACAATAAGAGATATTTCAGCGATAAAAGAGGAGATATCTTAGCAAAAAATGAGCAACAAGTAGAAGGAAGAACAAGAGATATTTTGAGAATAAAAGAGTTTCAAATGGAGTAGGAAACAAGAGATATTTCAACAGAAAACAAATTTCCAATGGAACGGATACCAAAATATATTTCAGCAAAAAGAATTTTGCAAATGGAGCAGACAACAAGAGATATTTTAGCAGAAAGAGAGCTTGAAATCGAGCTTGTCTTCTTGATTTTGTCTTCACTAAAGCTCTAATACCATGTTGAAATTTTGATGTTCTATGTTGTTAAAATCATTGAAATCCAAAATTTATTTATGATGGAGTAATTTTATATAGAACATAAACCATATAAAGCATATGAAAAATGAAAGATAACAAAGAACTCAATGAGACATAGAGAAGTTAAGTCAATGACCAAGGAAAAGTTGTTGACTTGTTAGGGCCTGACCCAGTTTTAGAGTTAATTAGCCAAACAAATCCCTATACTACTGGACCTTTCGGCAACAGTCCACGGAGCGCAGACTAAGGCCTCACTTGAAGTAGTATGGGGGGTGCTGGAACCAAGTTTCCACATCCTTGAGATGTCTGAGGGTTTGATTTGGTCCAACTATGAGTCCCTTCGCATAGGTTACTTTGCGCCTTGATATATTCACCTTCGGACAATCCTAACTAGAGGTTATGGGGCTTTCACACTACTAGAGTAGCGATCTGCACTATTCCCCTAAGTTGCACCTATGATCTTACTTATCTTCTTATAACAGTTAGTTATATTCACATAGACAAATGCCTTATGTTATATTTACTTATCCAACACATTCATATGAGTTCGCACAGTAAATAAATAGTATTACCTTGCAGTTCATAGCCAATAATACATAAAATAGGAAAAGATACACAGAAATATGGTAAGAATTCTCTTTATTAATGCTTCCAACAGTTATAGACTCGACCTGCCCTGCGCACTCAACTACGGACTAGTAGGCCTCTGTGCACTTAGCTTCAAAGCCTTCTCCTACTCTATGACCCAAAGACATGCCTTACACTTTGACTCAATCCTTCTTCAATCCCTTAGACTCTTCTTTCTTCCTTGTCATTTCTACACTTAGAGCCTCGCTCTATTTATAGAATCCCATGGTTTGTGGACCATGGGCAGATCTTTCAAGCCGACATTACATTACAAAAACAAGGGCAGAACCCCTTTGACTCTATTATGACTTTGTGCTCCGCACCCACAAATCGCAGTCTTTATAATGGATCCCCTACCACCAGCACTATGGACAATAGAAGCCCTGCATAGTGGGACATTTTTCCTTGTTCCTGTGCCTCGCATAAACTTTCCAGGAAATCTTTGCATAAGAACTCAAACCAGTTAAACTAGACCCCCTCCCGGCACTGCTCAACAAGTGCAACCATTAACACGGGCACCTCGTCTGCACAACACTTCTACATGAGCTTGCCTGCCAGTATCTGGGTCGCAACTTTAACTTCTTTGTTGTTGATTCTGGATATGGTGTAGCCCCTTTTCTTCTTCTCCAGCTTGTATTTCTTCTTCATGGCCTCTGCAATGGCCAAATCGCTGCTCTTCCCCTCTGAGATGTTTGTCGGGTCCTCTCCTTTACACGGGAGCTAGGTAATGCGATGGATTAAGTGGTTCGTGATGGGGATGGGATCCTCAAGCCATAAACACCCACCATGCACTAGGTAGAGCAGCTACTTGATGATGAATATCATTACCGGGGCACGGTGGAAATGTGACACCCAGAGCAGGTTTAATAACCTTACCTTTTCCACTCCGCATAACCACTTTCGCAGCTCCAATTCTATAACCCCCACCGTGGTGTTCTATTTGGGCTTCATGAGCTGTGTGGTCTCTATATGAGGGAATTTCTCATGGTCAATGAGATCCCAATCTTCAAACTTCAAGTTTGGCACATGCCCCAGGTGCGTGCCCTCAAAGATGATGTCGTCTAGGAGGAGTGATGTCTAGAGAGAGCTCTTTCTCTCGTCAAGGTCCTTGGGCACTTTTGCCTTCCCCTTTTGCCAAGGAATATACGCAGGAAACTTGGTTAGAGAGTTCGCAGCCTCAGTTTCTACTTCCATGCCCTCATCCTCGTCTTTTTCAATTATGATGTCCTCTAGGTCTTCCTCCTCCTTGTTAGTTTGCAAGTCAACTATGTTCCCTTTCTCCTCCATCATTAATCTGGTGCACAACAGGTTTCGGGGGGACACACGCACCAAAATCATTGGTTATTTATCCTTCTTCAATCTTGGTGCACACGATGATTTAGGGATTTCTACCAAAATATCGGTGCCTTTAGGGGCATCTTCTATGGTCAAAGCCTGCGTAACCTCTTTAGCAGTCATCTTTGCAATTTCCCTAGCTTCCTCAGATGTTTCCATCTTACTCATCCAAAAATCTCTCAATTTCTCAATCATGGGCTCAATAAATGTTCGTAACAGGGAAAAAAAATCTCGGCTCAGAATACGTGGGGCATACAATAACTCAATTTGCAAATGACCAAGTTTTGTTTACTGGGTAGCCCTTTCTAATTTATAGTGTCTTTTGAATTTGAATTTGACTGTTCCCCCAAATCCAGTCCATTAATTCTCCCTTGCCAGAATACTTTCCAAACTCTTGCCCATAAAGCACATCTTAAATGCCTACTGCCCACTCCATTTGGTCTTAAGTCAAGGATCACATTGCGAATAGTGACTCCAACTGTTACTTTCTAGAAAACCCGTGTGGTAGCGCAACCCCCCTTACGCAGTCGTGGACCTTGTGACACTTTGCTCCTGTGCGCAGCTCCAACATCGTGCAGCTCTTGGGCAAAGTAGTTTATAGTCCCAAGCCTCCTTTCAACTACCTAGAGCACTAAGACTATACTTCCCATGGTTAGTGAGGTGGTCGTGCCACCTTTATAGGGTTTCAATCGGTCATCCATCATTTTTCATGGAAAACATCCAACTTTTACTGTTAGTGGTTGCGTTACACACTTTATCATCTGCAGCGCGCCACCATGGTTGATCCATTTAGTAATATGCAGTCCAATCCAAAGCATTAGGCTGATCAACTCTCAACAATAGTCCCCAAATTCATCAATGTGATTGTGTGCACCCTGTTTTATCACCCTGGTCTTCTTATCAACAAAATATTCCTTTATCTCGTCCTCAAGCTTCTTGACTTCCACCAGAGCGTTTTTCTCCCTTAATCGCATCCTTTCTTCCATAAGTTCTTGGAGACTAAGGTCATCCTGTCAGATTTCTTCCTCAGGTGCCAAGCACTCTACTTCATTTGGTTGCACGATCCCTTCTTCTAAGGCTCCACGAGTCATCATATCTACTGGCATTGCTATGCGCAGACTAGCGATTCTATTCTCTATGGGGATTATAGCGTTCACTCCATACTCTAGCCTCGGAGATGCCTACTTCATCAGTTTCTTGCACGTTGTCCTATGAGCCCATAGAACTGTTGGTACGTGCAGGTCCCAATCACTTCACTGTGCATTGTGTACCTTGTTCAGTGCTTCGCATACTTCATTAAAGGCTTCTGCGTGGATAACTTTCTGCCAACTTGTTCTTTCCATACTTCGTTGTTCCACCCTGAGGGGTCGTTCACGTAATTGTCTTGCTTGTATATGTTTACTGACCATGTCTCTTAACGCGAAGTCTATGTGAATCCGCGCATGTTTTGTAACATACGCCTGTACCCATCTATAAAGGTGCACACGTGGATCGCTCCTTCCGATATTTTTGTCTGTGAATCATACCTTAGGCTTCCCAAATCGTATGCACATCAGTCTCCTGCATTCAAACTAGTCCTCAAAGCTTCCTCGGTCTGTACCCCACCACCTCGCGGGCATAGTGTGCAGTACCCATTTCAAAGCTTCGAAACGTTGTTATTCTGACACCTCTCTTTCAAATCTATTCAGGGAGTCATCTACCTCGCCTAACCCATCATACATAGGCAGATCCCTTACCTCCATTGATACGCAGTGCAAAAATCTCATCATCATGTTACAGTTCAACGCGGTTACCTTGTGTAGTTGGTTCTTCCATCGCTCTATCTCCTCATCAGAATCTGATGTACAGTTGCTTTCGCAATCCCATGAGATTTGTCCATCCACAGTGGGATTTATCCAGTCTTGCTCCCACATGATTATCTTGTAGATGTAGTCCAAGTCGTCATCACTGTTGTAGTCACGCACTGGCTTCGTGCAACGCGATCCTTCTGCAAGGTCCAAAGGTACGACTGCACGCAAAGAAATTTCTAAAAAATCATCTTGCGCTTCTTTAGTTTGATCACCCCATTCATGTCAGCGGCCCAATCGAATCCTAATATCATAGGGTAGGGATTGTTGTCATCAACAATCTTTATCACTTCAAAATCTGCCAATGCACTTGGTCCTTCAATATCCATTATGATCTCCTGCAATCTTCCCATAGGTAGGATCTTTTGTTTGTTCACCATTCATAGTTGGATAGGAGACCATTGCAGCATAGGCCTCCCCATGCGCTCCCATGTTTTCTTCGGCAGAACGTTTGTGTCCGATCCTAGATCCATAATCACTTGGTCCATCTCATATTCCCCAATCTGTGGGGTCAATCTCATTTCTCTTCCCATCCTCGTTGCATGCTTTCTAACTTTCTTGACTACGTGCAGTTCTCCTGGTGTAATCCTAGTGCATCGATTGATGAGTTCCTGCATCCCCTTTATAGCCTTGCTGTTGCGCAACGGCTTCATGCATGTTTCCAGGAACGTCATGAGCATTGATGGGTCCATTTCTGGCTTTGATCTATCTTTGGTTCTTGAAGGGTAGGCATTAGTGAAGCTCTTCCTGGCTTCCATGAAGGTTTCCTTAGCGCGCTCCAAATCAAACTCTGGTTCTTTCATCGGAGCCTTGTGAAGCCAAGTACTATATTCAAGCTACTTGCTCTTATCATCCCCCATCATAATTCCACTTCAGAGCATAATGTTCACATTAGTGTCTTGCTCGTGCGGCTCAGACCTCATCATTTGTAGGTTTTTGAGTTGGGGGAGGTTGGATCGCTCCTTTGTCGTGCAAACTCGCTATTAGTGTGGGACAATCCTCTATCTCATGATCAAACAATGTACAATATAGACATGACAGACGTGTTGGATTCGTACAATCACGAGCATAATGTCTTGGCCCTCCACAATTGTAACATATTAGCTATCCATGACCTCTTCCAAGTCCTTCTCCACCTCAACCTCATCTGCGCCCTTGAAATCTGATTCACGCCATCCCTGCGTCCTAGTCAAGGGGCCGCATTTTAGCCTAGACTTTGTAGGTAGGAGTCCTATCCATCATCAGCTCATAACTTCTATAGGTTGCACTCATCATGTCCCACTAATCTACATAAATTACAGAACAACTGTTGTGAATTCTGCATGTACTTCTACAATAAATGGCAATTATCCATAACATGCTTTCCCCTTATTTGACAAATTGTGCACCATAATGCAATTGCTGTGTTGGGTCTTGCTTGTGCCTCCGTTCTTAATGGCATTGGTCCTCCTCCCGTGAGGTAATTCATCAACACTAGGTAGTGCTCCATGTCATGACCTTGACCCTTACATTTAACACACTAGACCTCGTCGCGCACCTCTTGGTGAGCTGTCTTGTCCTGTTTCAGACTCTGCATCTCAAGGCACAATCTTTTCAACTGCGCATGGATCTGATAAACTCCCAAGTTAGGATCCTGTATCGGTGTCTCATGAAATCTCATTAGGATCTCCACGACCTCAGCCTGAGTTGTTAGCCTTTTTTGTGAAAGTGAGTTCCTGAAATGTATCGTTAGCAATGCTACAAACCATTCGTAGTGTTGTCCATTCGTCAAAGTCATGTTAGCTTCGCAAATTGTGCACTTCATTCTCTGATCCAAATCCCAAGGAGTCTCACTTGGTAGCATCGTGATCTCCTTGAACCCAATGATCATCTGTGCCTCTGACTTCAACCTGCTAAATTCTTTGTTCAACACAGTTTGGATATATGCAATCCCTACATTCAGATTGTCATTGGAATGCTTAATGTACCAGGTCAGCGTGCAATCCTGCAGAGCACTGACCAACATTGCCTTATTTACATTTTCATCTGTAACTCCCTATGCTTCCCATACAACTTTTATCATGAACGAAAATTGGTTCGGATCTTCATTTCCTACTCCCTGGAACACTAGCAACTTTATCGCACTTTCCATATTAACTTGTGGTGGTGGTGCAGGTGGTATTAGCAAAGATGGGGGTGAAGACGGTGAAAGTAGCGGTGGTGTGGGTAGGATGGTTAGTACGAAATCCCCTGTCTTGTCAAATTGATTGCACTCCTTGGTGAGACCTTCGCAATCTCCTAAAGGTGAAATCAAGGGGCTAGTTTCTAGTTCTGCACTACCTTCGATTCTGTAAATTCTCCCACTTCGTGTAGCCCCAAACATCAATTTATTCGCATAACCCATTTTTCACACAGTAGCATTTTAATCCAAGTGTTCAAATACTTAATGTACTTACCTCGTGTTCCTTTGAGGAAGTGTCACTCTGCCTCGCTATAGCTGACTGAATTATCTACCACGAACTCCGTAATGAATCCTCCTATAATTCCATGGAGCCAGTGATCAACAGTGTGCGCAGTCTTATCCTCTGATGCTTCGAATCTGTGCACCAATTCTGGAGTCCTCACAATAGGTCTGTCAAGCTTGCACCTTCATCAGCTATCTACTAGCTTTGCGATCCACTCGTATAGCTCGGTAGGGAAAGATGCAAAGAAAATTCCGTAGATCTCTGCGTACAAACAGCAGTTTAACCAATCTTCTTTTGATAGTTGCAGATTCATATTCTCCTACATCGTAAACTCATGAATCTTCCTATCCAACCAATCTTCAATTCCTTTCTTAGTTGGATTCCAGTGATATGACATCAGACATCTCTATGCAGATCTCGGTCCCGGCAACGGAACGATTTCTTGGCTTGCTAGGGCCTGACCTAGGTTCGGAGTTAATTAGCCAAACAAATCCTTGTACTATTGGCCCTTTTGGCAACAGTCTGTAGAGAGCGGACTGAGGTCTCATCCGAAGTAGTATGGGGGGGTGTTGGAACCAGGTTTCCACACCCTTGAGATGTCTGAGGGTTTGATTTGGTCCAACTATGAGTCTCTTCATGTAGGTTACTTCGCGCACTTCCCTGGCCTTCACACCCTAACATATTTGCCTTCGCGCAATCCTAACCAAAGGCTATGGGGCTTTTACGCTGCTAGAGAAGTGATTCACACTATTCCCCTAAGTTGCACCTGTGATCTTACTTATCTTCTTATAACATTTAGTTATCTTCACATAGACAGATGTGTTATGTTATATTTACTTATCCAACACATTCATATGGCTTCACATAGTAAATAAACAATAAACTTGCAATTCATACCCATTATACATAAAAAAAGAAAAGATACACAAAAATATGGTAAAAATTCTCTTTATTAATGCTTCCAACGGTTAAAGACTCGACCTGCCCTGCACACTCAGTGGCAGGGGTCTGTGCACTCAGCTATAGAGCCTTCTCCTACTCTATGACCCAGAGACACACCTTACACTTCGACTCAATTCTTCTTCAATTCTTTAGTCTCTTCTTGCTTCCTTGTCATTTCTACACTTAGAGCCTTTCCCAATTTATACAATCCCATGGTTCGCGGACCATGGGCAGAGCTTTCAAGACGACATTACATTACAAAAACAAGGGCGGAAAACACTGTGATTCTATTATGACTTTACGCTTTGCACCCACGAATCGCGGAGTATTTATAATGGACTTAGTCAAAACTTGGGCTTTAAGCCCCAAAACATGCCTTGGGGGGATTGCACGCCCAACAAAAATCCATAAGGGGAAAACCCAACCAGATTATTCTTCTATTAGAAATCAAATTTTAGCAGAGATACAAAGTAAAATGAGAGAATGAATAAGTTCACTCAAATTTTAAGAATATCTCTGATAGCAGGATTTGATGCAAAAACTGAATCACTTTGGCTCTCCAAGGTCTGCTCTTACTCTCCAAGTCTCTCTCTCTCACAATCTCCTTCAAGTCTCTCCAACTCTCTCTCAAGTTCAAATTCACAATGCACAAGTAAGTGAGGTGAGATGATATGAGACACACATATATAGGATTGGAAATGAATTATTGACATCAAGGAAAATTTTAAGGATGAAATTTTATATTAAAGTTTAGAAACATTGGTGAATATTCCTAGTCCATTATATACAAATTATAAAATGTTTGGTAATATTTTTGTAAAACTATTTAGATCTATAATAATTTTATATTAGTCTATATAAAATTTTGGCGATTTTTGAGGTAAAATAAATTTTCACTATAAAATTTAGGTGAATCATTCTTACAAGAAATGGAAAATTAACAAATCTGTTTTTTTGGAAAAATCATGCAAAATTAGCCCACTTGGGAATATTAGCCCTTAAAATTTTCCTGGATTGACATAAAGGAGGAGAAATACACATTCCTTGAGGATTTACATATGCCAAAATAGGATTCTAACATAAGCCATAAAGGAGAGGAGTATAACTTACGCATTTAGAAGAGAAGTGACTTATGCATTAAAGAGGTGTAAGAGGAATCTTTTTATGATGAGGCATTAAAGTATGTAAGAGAGTGTAAGAGGTATGTACAAGCATTAAAGAGAAAGAGAGACAGAGACAGAGAGTAACAATGCAATGATTAAGGGGAGTTACATATGACATGATTAAAAGACTATAATTTCTTTTTAATAATAATATAATAATATCATAAGAATAATAATAATACTAATAATAATAATAATAATAATAATAATATTGATGATTAAGTTGAAATTGACCTAGGGATTTTCCATCAACATTGGTTGATTACCAATTGATGCAAGGTGATTTACTATTTTTGGAAAGTCATATTTGAGACTTTCTATTTTTAGAAATTATATTTTTTATAAATCCATCCCCGAGCTGCCAATTTTCAACATTTCTCTTCCTCTTGCATATATGAAAATAATTTTTTTACCAAACTTTAACTCTTTTTCCTTTCATATTTCCATCTTAGGCTTCTCAACAACTTCCTCAACCACTTACAAAACATTTAGCTATCTTACCAGGTCAGATGTTCCTGTACCTTTGGCTCCTTGTCTACTTACACCTTGGTGTTGAGTTCAAGTCAAATACTAGTCTTTCTAATATATGTTTTCAACATTTTAGCTGATATTGTTATTTCTCACTTCCTTATTTTAAGATTTAAAACAACAGCCTTTTATGCCTGTGCATTCTATTATTTTAGGGTCTTTTACATCTTGGAACTATTGTTAATTAACATTTCCAAAGGTTATTTTCGACCTACCTTGTTGTTGTAGTCGCTACAACAACACCCAAAAATTTCACCTATTACCAATTTTTTGGGTCACCTTTTGATTTTCCATGGTTCAAGGGTTACATTTTCAAGTTGGAAAAATCATTTAATTTCCACATTGAGAATGAAACTTGTCGATGTTTGCATTACATCTTGGCTTTCATTTCTATCAACTACATTAGGGTTTGGAAAAATGCCACTTTTCTTGTTCACTCTTGAAACCCTATATTATCTTTACAAGATACCTAATATTGTTTAACTAAAACCTCTTCCTCTGTGATGATTTTCACAAGTATCCTATGACACTTAGATTATGTCATTGCATTAGTGATCTAATAATTTCTTCACATATTAATGGCAATTTCAAGCTCATCTATGTTTTCAAGTGTTAAAATTATGACTTTATTCAATGTATGGGACATTATTATCTCAAAAGTGTTAGGCGCAACCCAACTTGGCCTAGATTTTGGCAAAAAATCCACATTTTGTGGAGTGAAGCACTTAGTGGAGTGTAGCACATTTTAAGTAATTAAATATACTTTGCGATGTCTTAAGGGCTTCGGGATGGGTCAAAGCCCCTCCTTTTTTCAAAATTGTGTGATTTTGTAAGGGATCAATAGTTTTGGGGCCATAGTTTCATGTTTTAAGGAGTCCATGGTATTTTGATGATGTAACCCTATAATGTAATAGTATATATAGGGTAAATTAATAAGAAGAGAATCAAAAGTTTTCATCTAGATGAGTGTTATGGGTGAATTATTATTGTGATCTATGATTTGGTAGCAAAGGAGAGGATCTACAGATGAGTTCATAGAGATCTAAAGAAGAGTCTACAGCTGAGTGTGTAGATAGGCTGCAGTTCAGTGCACAGACAACCTGCAACATAGTGCATATGCCAAGAACTGGTTGTTGTTCAAAGATTCATTATATTAAGCAACTGTTCTTATGGATGTAGCCCTACACTAAGTTGCACCACGTTAATTTGGTGTTTTTCTATGTATATTTTCTCATTATCTATTGTAGAGTAATAGTTATTACATTTGCATTTTACTTCAACATAGTGATGGTTTATGGTTTTACATGGCATGTTTAAGTGATTAATCTAATGCGGCGAAGTGATTGATAAATGTTAAGAATAAGATAACATAATAATACCACATATCCTAGCCCTTCAAGGCTGTATAAACTTGGTTATGCATCTTCCCGTAGTCACTTTAGGTGAGACTGCAATTTGCTTGTAGGTTGTTTCCAAAAGGGAAAGTGATCAAGGGTTTTGTTGGTGCATAATATAGATTGATTCAACCCAAATTGAGGCAAAAAATGGTTCTATTTCTAGGACCGGGGTCTGTTTGAGGGATATGTGGATGTGGTACCCATCCAAGAAGGATATTCAAGACTAGATAGACCTAAAATTGCAAGAATTTGAGGATCAAGAAAATAGAAACCCTCGTCTGACATCCAAAGATTGGTTACAAAAGTATATTTTTATTGAACAATATAAGATATTATTTGGTTCTTTTCTTGTTGAGTTGTACGAGTGGATATCAATGTTGAGTGAAAGGAAAAATTGTTTTAAGGGTGAAGAATCTATGTTGTGGACTCTTGAACTAATACATCGATTCAAGGGAACTGACGATAGGATTTCAAAGGCTATCGATATCTAGATTAATATCATCTTGGGATGATTCATTACTGAGTTCGTTGTAGACTCGACCATGTCCTACAACGAAGTGGAATGATGATTCTTTAAAGGAATACGAGGTGAGTATTTAAAATATCCGAAACTCTAGATTAAGATGCTTTTGTGTGAAAGTGGAGTTTTACGGATGCAATTAGATTTCTAATTTACTTATGTATGAAAGAAGAGAGAATAAATATAAGAAAGAGATCAGACTAACACGAATTGGAAAGAGATATAGAGTAGATATCATAAAGAGATTTTATGGACAAGACCTGAAGACAATTGTAGAGACTGATTATAGTCCTCTTTTGAGTGGATCTGAAAGTGAAAGAGAAGAAAGGCACCCTCATAACTCCCAGGTAACTTTGCATTATTCACCCTCCCAACTTGAGAGTTCACAAAATCTAGAATCTAGTAATATCCAGGGTTTTTTTGGCTTTCCCCCTCCCCCTATCCCTCATATCCCCCATTCCCTCTCCCCTCCCGCTCATACCCCTCCCCCTCCAAGAAGAAGTATGGTAGACGATATTAAGCTACCTATTTTCAAAGGAATGGGATCAGAGGATCCATAGCAATTTTGTTAATCTATATGGATAGCGAAGCAGATCAATGATGATAATATAAAGAAAGCATAGCTCATTACGATGCTCCAAGATAGAGCATTGGCATGGTATATGAAATATTCAAATAATTAGAACAAAACATTTGCAAATATAATAAAAAAAAATTGATAAGAGACTTTAAGAAGCTGAAGTCTGAGTCGCAAGGCATCACCAAGTTGAAAGAGATCAAAATGAAACCTACTGAGTCTGTTTGGGAGTTTGATAAGAGATTTAAGGTGTTATTGGATCAAGTAAGCTTCGACATATCTCCGCAGCAACATCAAGAATGGTTTATAGTTGCATTGCTACCACATATTAGATTGCCATTGATGCAACAAAATATATAATGTCAAGCCGAAGCTCTATATATTACGATGAAATTGGAAGCTTGGTCTATAGGAGATACTAATGAAGGAATGCAACAGATTTAGAATCAGCTAGTGGAACTAACCCTACATATACAAGAAATCAATAAAAGAAAAGAAGTTAAATAAGAAGTATGGCATATGAAGTGCACACCGAAGGGAATTTCTAAAGAACAATGCCCTATCTTCAGGGATTACATGGCTACTGGGGCACCGAATCCCTTGAATGTAGGATCCAACCTATGGTGTGAAATATGTAAGACTAGAGGCCAACACTATTTAGAATACTATTACTTTTTATAGAAATATGTACAAACTTCGAGGAATCTATATTGCAAATTCTATAAATCTGTAGGACATGATGAGAATATTTGTTGGCCTTATAAACTAATGATGGACCACAATGCTGACGCTTATAAAATGTAAGAATAAGACAAAAAACATGAGGACAATGGAAAGTGTGGTGGTCAAGGAGTTTCTAAGGAAGAGGTTGAGGTGGTGGAGCTAGTCGAGGACGTGGACAGATCATTTGCTATAACTGCATCTAGGCAGGTCATTTTGTGAGAGAATACCAGAACCCCACAATGGCATGTAAGTATTGTAAATCCTTTGAAAATGTAATTGAATAATTTCATGTACTTATGGAAAAGATGCAAGAAAAAAGGAATCCTAAGCCTAGACAGAATATTCAAATGATGACTGCCAAAAGGAGTACTAACGAACCTTGAATTAGTATTTTCACTAGAAGTGGAGTTACAACTATTAGTGATAAAGAAGATGAAAATAAAGAATCTGAAAGTGCATGGGTCATAAAGACTATTGAGAAAGTTCATGTTTTTTATATGCAGAAAGAAAAAGAGGTATTTATGGAATAAAATCAAAGTTTTATGGATGTTGGAGCTTCGACCTCAAGTGCACACCCAAAGCCCAATTAGAAAATTATCTGCAATGTGTCATCAACTTTGATATAGAAATGAGCTCCAACACAGGATCGAGCTCCAACATAAGTCCAGGATTCAACAAATCAAGTAGGTATTTTAAAATCTTTTCTACAGACTTGTATGAATTTTTTAAGAGATCAAAAGGTTGTAGAAGGGCTTCATGAGTTGATAGATTCATGTGCATCCAAAGAAACTTCACAAAGTGAGATGCGTGCATTCAATAATTTTCATTGACATGAGAGAACTGGAAGAGAGATGAGGCTTAGTCAACGGATAGGAGAGTATGATATGGAACAAATTATTCTAGATCTAGGATTTGATGCTAATGTCTTGATGAAGCATACATCAGAATTAATGGGTAAGACGAAGCTACAATTGTCAACTATTCAGTTAAGAATGGAAAATCAGCAAAAAAATCTTCCCTCTGCGAAGAATATTAGATGTCACATTAGATATTGAAGGAGTTTGCACTACTGCTGATTTTGAAGTAATATAGTTCGTCGATGATAGTAACCCTTAGCATTGCTTGGAATTAACTGGGCATTTGACAATATGTCCATAATTAATCTGAAGAAGAGACAAATGATATTTGAAGAAACAAATATGAGAGTAATTGTTCCCTTAGATCCATCAGAAGGAATAAGATATACATAACCAGTCAAAGAAGAATATTATGCAGCTGACATAACCAATATCTATCAAATGACAAAAAAGGAACATGATTGCGTTAACCCTACTACAAAGGGAAAGTTGAGTTGGGAGAATTATATTTCTTGTACCTCAGACTCAGAATAAGAGTTGGAGAACTCACATAATAGGCTACATGAAGCATCCACTATGCATTGTGAAAGAATTATCAAATCAGTTAATTGTATGACATATAAGGTATGTAAATCAAATTCTTGTGATGGATTAAAGGTGATGTAAATACTTTTCTTAATGATTATGAAGAATAAGTTCCAAAAAACAAAGGTTTTCAGCCTTGGATATAGCCCTGAAAGCTACACTTGCTATATGGTGGAATGAACACAGGAACAATATAGGAGGTTGGTAGGTATGTCAAATACTAATGTGGATAAGGGTTGGACAAATAGATATAGAGATACAGATAAAATGTGATGGTAAAACTAATCCTATGAGGCATATCTAGCTATGGACTACAACATGGAATGATATTCCACATCAAGATTGGGTACATGGATTCATTCATACATTAGAGACAATCCCTAAGAACTGGTACCTAGAAATGGAGCTTTGACATGGTACCATGAACTGGGAAGACATTGTTGATGGGTTTATATTAACATTCAACTTTGAGGATGATTTCCCATACATATATTTGGTCCTTCAAATAATCAAGAAGAGGATCTTTGAGAATGTAACCACACTGACATAGCAACAACCTGATTGGGCTGTGCAGATAGAAAATGCACTAGAGTGCTATAACCTTATTGTAGATGAAGAAGAATATCCTCACAACATCGACATAACATAGTCAGAAGGATACCATGAAGAAACTAGACTTGAGCTAGAAATACCAGACATAACAAAACCATTGAAGACTAAGAAGGTAAACATTGGATCATAGAAGGAACCCAAGTTTGCAACAATTAGAGACTACTGGGAGAAGGAGACAATCAATAAAGTTACAAAGTTACTTCAAGAACTATTTCCCACCACATTTTCACCGATGAAGGGTAAAATAGGAGATATAGGATTCATGAATATTCGCCTTAAGCCTAATGTGAAGCCGGTCAAATAAAGACCTTACGGGCTAAACCCGAAGTATAAGGAGAAAGAGAAAGTAGAGCTTGATAACATGATACCAGTAGGAATTATTGAACTTGTAGAAGAATCAAAATGGGCAAGTCCTATGGTGGTGCAAGAGAATAAGACTCAAGGAGAAATTAGGATCTATGTTGGTTTGAGAAAGTTGAATGATGCATGCTTACATGATCCCTTCCCTACCCCTTTCCCAAATGAAGTGCTAGAGAATGTAGGAGGTCAGGAAGCTTATGCATTTATATATGGATTCTCAAGTTATCATCAGATTAAGATTGCACCCGAAGATTGGCATAAGACCACATTTGCTAGAGAATGGGGCTCATATCAAATTGTAATGCCTTTCAGATTAAAAAATGCCCTTGTTATATTTTCTTGGGTGGTGGTCGTAGCTCTTAAGGAATACATCCATAAGTTTTTAGAGGTATGTTTTGATTTAGACAATATTTGGATTGTTGAGAAAACATCTTGGAAGTTTAAGACTTATGGTTAAAGCATGTAGACAATATTAGATCCCTTTGAACCTAAAGAAGTGCATATTTTTTGTACCTTTTGGCAGATTGTTGGGAGATATAGTCTGTAAGCAAGGGATAATGGTGGACCCTACTATGATTGCTATCATTTTGAAATTTACTCCACCTAAGACAGTAAGAGGGCTTTGTGCTACATTGCGACATACTGAGTATTACATGAATTTCATCAAAGGGTATGATCAGATCATTGTTCCTATGGAGACATTGTTGAAGAAGGATGTAACTTTTCAATGGAATGAAGAATTTTAGAAGAACCTCGACATATTGAAAGAAAAATGGGTAGCTGCACCTATACTAGTGTTCCCTGATTGGAATAAGGAATTCCATGTTCATGTGGATGCCTCTTGTATAGCTTTGGGAGTGGTATTGGCACAACCTGGTGCAGGAGAGATTGATCATCCTATAGCTTTTGCAAGTATAAAGTTATCTAAAGGAAAAAAAATTACATCACTACAGAAAGGGAACAACTGGCCAAGGTGTTGCTTTGCATAAGTTTAGACACTATTTTTTGGGGTCATACTTTAAAATGTTTATAGATCATTATGCACTGAAGTATTTGGTTAATAAGTTTGTATCAGGAGGAAATGTTTTCACATGGTTATTGTTATTCCAGGGATATGACTTTGAGATCATTGTTAAACCGAGGAGACTAAATGCAGGACCTGACCATATCTCAAGACTAGAAACAAGGGAAGAACCAACTAGCATAGAGAATAATCTCCCTAATGTGCAATTATTTGCAATTAGAGTGGCAGATGACCATTTTGAAAATATCATTCCATTTTTTACCACAAGAATGGCTCCTTTAGAGTATACTTTGCAGCAAAAGAAAGAATTAGTGGTTAAGGCATCTGACTTTTCATTAATAGTAGGATAGTTATGTTAGGGCCTAAATCTACCTCAGGCTAAGAAAGGTAGGATCTAGGATAACATCAAGCCATGTTTAACCTGGTAGCTAGCCCTACCAGGTCGGGAGAGGGCTCTCTCCTTGTCAATCTCACCAAGATATGATTGATGAGGGCTTGAGACAACTAATATGCTGACTGATTTTAGGCTAGGTATGTGTGTAAAAGAGTTTGATTGAATAAAATGATGTTTTTGTTGGCTTAGATGGAAAGGCACATTTTCAGTGCGGGGAATGAGGCTCAGTCTTGCAGAGATCTCAACGGGGCAAGGTAGGCAACTGATTTTGGCACTTCAAATCAAATGAGATGGAGAGGTTAGACAGGTGGGGAGCTGAAGAGGGCAAGAAAATCCATGGATCCTCTTCAAACAGCTGAAGACATCAAGAAACTAAAGCAAACCTCAAGTAGAGCACTGCAATTTCAATGGGTTCTACTTTCACTCTTGTTTGATTTAGCTAAGAAGAAATAAGAAAGAAAATGACATACATAACACATAAGTAAATGCACAAATACATAAGAAAGCACTGTACCAAAACAACATGCCACAAGGATCCCAAAGAGTGCTGCAAACCCTGTTCTCAATTCCTTAGCCAAAATGCTGATATGAGTGTACAATGAAGCTCCTTACTTTGTCAAGAGTCCAATCATGGTAATCACTAAAAAAACATAAGATATAGACAAACCATAGCTCATCCTAGCCTCTAGGGGTCGAGATCACATGTTTAGGAGTTGTTCCAACTAATTCTAAACTGAGAACTAGAAATTAGGCAGTGGAACAACATGGCTCTAGAAACAAGGGCACTGATTCATTCCGTTTCAAACAACTTTTTAACTAATGAATCTACCTACAAAAGTGAAAATTTGACATATTTACATCATGATCCATCAATGTACATGAAATTACATCACAAGTTTGACAATAAGAAGATGAAAAAGTCAAACTGGCAAAAGTTAGGCATAAAACAGAGCATTCCTGGTCAAATTGGGCCAAATTTCCTCTATGCACCGCGTCTGATTCTCTATGCATAGTTCCTGTTTGGACCCACTTTTGGAGGCCTTCCTAGTGTCAAAATTCGGTCCACGTGTGCTTGTTGGAAAGCTCTCCCTGTCTACTTTCCAACCCAAGTGGAATTTTTTAATTTAGCATCCATTTACCCTATCAAAAATCAAATCTCCCAAGACTGCTTTCTGTTTGTCAAAATAGGGGTAGTAAGGTCATTTTTTGAGTGTTTTTGACCTTTTTGAGGGCTCAAAACCTGTCCACATTTCTTTGCCATTGGTAGGAAAGCATATTTTTGCATGAAAAATCCAAAAATACTAAGTTTTTTTCATTTGGAGGCCCCCATCAAAAGTGAGCGCCAGGTGGCGTGGCGCATAGAGCAGAAAATCCTGTTTTTTGTGGAAAAAATTTAAAAAATGCAAAAAGCGCCCCAAAATTTTTTGAAATTTGTGTTGAGTCTTCTCCATAAAGCATGTTGTTGGGCCAAGGAAGCCTCAACCAATATCTGAAGGTGGTCATGCTCCTTTCGCCTCTTTGATGTCCTCTTCAATTTTGCCTTTAAGCTCTTGATTCTCGCCTTGCAAACTTTGTTTTACGCCATATAATGATATGTCATATGTCTCAACAATGCCTTCTCCAACAACCTCTCTAGGTGGATATTGACTCTTTCAAGCCAAGACTCTCGATTGGCATTGATCTCTTGCTCAAGTGAAGTGAATGCCACCCTCCTCCTTTGGGTAGCTTGGTGATCCTCCCGAATGTTTTGCAACTCCATAATCGCTTGCTGATCTTCAAGCTACTTATTCCTTTGCTCCAAGTACTTTATAATCCACTTATCCCTCTCCAAGTTGAGGGACAAGGCATTGATGTCCACCTACTACTCTTGGATGATTTCCTTGAGATTTGTACTTTGCGGGCCCACATCTGTATCATCACCCTCAAATAGAATAAAGTCCCACTCACTTGAAGGCCCCTCATCCTGTAATGGCCTCTTGCCTTTGTCCTGAAGCTATGGTGCTGATGACGGAAGCAAGACCCCTTCCACCCCGAGTGGAGATAATACTCGCTTTGCTACTGCGAACAACCGTCTAGTGCCCTTCTGATAAGTGATAAACACCGGCATACTAGCGATTTGTGTCTCATGACCCTCATGCTGATAAGAAGGTCCACCTATCTCACGCAAAGCCTCCGAAGGTCCCTAAGGAGCTGCGAAAAACTCACAAGAAATGAAGTCCTCCCAAGTGATGCCCTGTAAGCCAAGCTGATGGATGACCACAATTTTAATGAGAGAAAAATGATATATACTATTGAACTGTTGATGAGGAGTCTTGTGCTGCACTAGAGTGGTCATCTTTTCAATATTTCAGCACATGAAATAAGGGATGTTCATCATTCTCACCCTGGTAAAATGTATCAACATCCGGATATGATAGGCATATAAATGGGAAAACTGGCCCTCATAGCTGAAATACTTCATTATCAATTTCATCAAAGGAGCATATGAATCTTTGAGGTATAGAAAAGAAAAAACTCTCATGAGTTGTCTCAAATAGTCAGGCTTGATTTATGGTTCATAATACTATCTGTCAATTTGTTGCCTCTTGTTCCATTGCTCTCCAATATTAGGAATTCCAGTTGCTAGTGAAATAGATTCTGGTGTTAAAGTGAACGTGACACTAGCTAGAGTGGCTTGACCATCATGTAAATGAAGCACAAACAAGTGGGCCAACTCATGGTGAAACTGAATGCTAGCAACCTTCTCATAAAATTCATAGCAAGACTAGTGCTGGAAATAAGTGATGGCAAAAGGGCAGGCCTGTAACTCAACAAGAGAGGTTGGTTCTTCTCGAATATGCTTGCCACCTCTATGAGGCCTCCTAGGTGCATGTACCTCTGTAGGTGAATCACTTGGGTCTCCTCTTCATAATCATATGAGGGATCATATTTCATCTCTGCTAGTGGATGAGTTGTCTTGATGAGAAGTAGGTGATTTATGATGTTTTTGACTCTTGCCACCAAGGGAAAAGTGATATGAAGGACTATAGAGGGAGGGAAAAATGAGGAATTTTTGGGACTAATGGGATAGGGTTTAGTTAGGGAATCAGGGGATTTAGGGAGTAATTTAGGAGCTTTGGGTATAGTACTAGGGTTTGGGAATTTTTATTTAGGAGTTGGGAAATAGGAATTGGGGTAGGAATAGATGATGTTTTAGGAATGTGTGAGTTTAGGGAATAGGGGAATTAGGGAAAAATGGAGTAAGGGAGTGGAAAGTTGAGGGAATAGAAAGATGGACTTGGTGACCAAAACAACATTTCAAACCCTAGGCAGCAGTTTCCTTTGAGAGATTTCAAGGGATAGGGTTTAATTTCTTTTTAAACCATCACCATAAGACAACCACCAAAAATTGCATAAAATTGTTTCACTAGTAGTGATGAACGCTCAACCTACTTGCACAAATGAAGATCCAAGCGTTTTGGGTGATTTGGAATGAATTATTGAAGATTTCGAGCTTGTCGGCTGTATGCACCATGCATCAAACCCAATGTGCCGCACCCTGTGTGTGTGTCGCGCCTTTGTAAATTTGAACTGGAAATCACGACCCTATGCGCCGCGCCTGCTATGTGCGCCGCGCCACCTTCCCAGTGTGCCGCGCCTCTTATTTTTGGAAAATTTCTCCAACTTTGTCTTACTTGCTCTCAAACACGACTTTTCTTTGCCCAATTTTGTCTTTGAAATGCAAATGAGCCTTCAATGGGAGAAATGACTTATATACAGGGAGCTTTTAATCTCTTGGTTTATAAAACCCACTTTTACAATGTTTTGAAAATGACTTTATTTTGAACTCTGTTTTGAGTTTTTTCACTTTATTAAATCTTGTGATGAACTGAATGACTTGTGTTTGGTTTTCTTTGCAGGGAGTTGGAGCTACTGGGGCTAGGGAAAGTGACCAAGGTTACAGATGAAATGATTTACATATGAAGAAAATAAAATTACATGAATTTGTACAATAAAAGTCAAAATACTCTATTTTTCCTCAAAAAATAGTTTTGAGGAAAGACACATCTCTGAACACTTGATTACAAAATTTATTGATGTTGGAACCTCCTCATGTGCCTGTTGGTTGTTATTGGACATTTTGAAACCCTTTTTGATGAAACCCTAATGAAACCCTAGATCTAATGACAATGAAACCCTAAAAAGACTTTTGCAATCTTAAAGACAAAAAGGTGACTGTAAAACATGAGCCAGTAGGTAAAGGACATGAGGGAAAAAGTAGGAGAAGTCACTACTATCAGATGATCCATGCACCTAATGGAATGCAGCTGACTGGGCGAGACACCTACTATGCAATGCACCAAGAGGATTTGATCTCTGACGGAGGGATGAAGATACCGACACTAACAAGTTATATAATATGGGACCATATGAGATATTGCATGGATATGTTCGTGAACATGAAAGACATATGGTTCTAGCAGAGGCTCATGGGAGCGCAGCTGGTGGACACTATGCAAGAAAAGCTACTTCAAAGAAGATTTTGAGAGAAATATTGTGGTGGCCTACACTACATAAAATTGTGAAGGAGTACTTCCAAGCATGTGATGTGTGACAAAGAATAGGGAAGCCTTCCAAAATAGATGAGATGTTGTTGGTACCACAAGTTACATTGCAGGGCTTTGATAAGTGGGCCATTGATTTTTTTCGACCCATCAACCCACCTGGAAAGATGACAGGCGCAAGGTACATAATTACAACGACTGATTACTTGACAAGATGCACTGAAGCACAACTAGTAAAGGACTAGATTGCAGAGACTACTACGAAGTTTATTTTTGAGTGCATATTATCTATTTTTGGATTTCAAAATATTTTGATGAGTGACCAAGGTTCACACTTCCTAAATAAGACTATTGAAGCATTAACTGAGGAGTTCCAAGTTTATCATGAAAAGAGTACCCCTTATCACCCTTAGGCCAATGGAATAGTAGAAGCATTTAATAAGATTTTGGAGAATTCACTTACTAAGGTATGCAATGTGAATAGATATGACTGGGACTTTATAATTCTAGCATTTTTATGGGCTTGTAGGATCACATGTAAAAATTTGATAGGTCAGACACCCTTAAGATTAGTTTATGGGAAATAAGTTGTGTTGCCCATGGAGTACATCGTGCCTAGCTTGAATATTGCAGCTTTTACAGATATGGCAGACCCTCATATAATGGAGGAAAGAATGTCGCAGTTGCTTTCTTTGGAGGAAAATAGATTTATAACAAGATTCCATCAACAGGCATAGAAAGAAAGAGAAAAGGCCTAGCATGACAAATATACTAAGTAGAAGAAGTTCTAGGTAGGAGACCTTGTTCTCCTTTATGACGGTAAGTTTGTAAAATTTCCAGGAAAATTCAAGATGCATTGGTTGGGCCCATACATTATCAAGCATATTATTGATGGAGGCGCAGTTTAATTAGCAAAGTTAAATGGAGAATTGGTTCAAGGAAGAGTAAATTGAGGCAGGTTGAAGTTGTACAAGGACAACCTTGCCTCTACAGCTTCACTATAAAGAAAGGAGAAAAGTCTTAGTGACACCTACATTTGAAAGTGGGCACTAGATTATAAAACACATTTTAGAGAGAGCTTCGATGTAGGAAGTTATTTTGCTACATTCTGGATTATGTCGAAGTTCATAGAGGGCCTGGACGTAAGTGGGGTTGCTTTGCTACAATATTGAATGCATCAAAGTTCGTTGGGAAAATATGACTGTTAAAAAGGAAAGTTGTCATTGAAACATGTGAAAATATGAATTTATGAGGACAAATTTAGTGGATATAGCAATAGATATGCAATTAATGAACACAATCTGAGCTAATGGTGGGATTAGAAATTTAGATTTAGCATTTTGTTGTCCTGAGAGTTCAAATATTGCTATTGTAGAGAAGTTGTAGAAATTTTCACTGTCATATGTCATCCGAGGATTCTTTTGAAGAAATTATCCATCTATTTAGTGAGAAAGGCTTAGCTGGATTCATGGAAGCATCATCTGATATGCACGCAGCAACATCACCACAACCTAGATATGCGCGACAAAGATATCCATGATATAAAAATACCAAAAAGGAGAGAATGAAGAAGAAACAAGGAAAGAGACATATTGAGCCTCAAAAAGAGCCCAAACATATGAGAGATAGTGAGGAAGAAGCACAGAAAGTGCGAATGGAAATGGATGGTGCAACATTTTCGTTGCCTCTCCCACCCCATTTTCTACCAAGAAAACCATATGTAAAACTAGTGACAAAGTCGAAGGATGCAAACTATGGCACCTTCACACCTTTATTACTAGAGTCAGTGCGATTTATTGAAGAAAACCTTGGAAATATTCAACAGCTGAAGTTTGCAGACAATGATTTGAATGACAGAAATAAATATTGACTATTCACACCAAGAAAATGCTTAAAACAAGTGCACTACCATGAGAGTGTTGTGACAAGGTTAGAACCATAGCAGTGGGCAACTATATTGGCGTAGTCAAGCTTGTTGAATATATTGAATGTGTCGCACTTCGGCAGAAGTCTAAGAAGCACATCTTGTGTGAGACAAGTCCTCGTGTTGGTGCACGATGGATGCCTATGGATGGGGAAGAGGATCCCCATCAACCGAATGTTACTATGGAGAATCACAATATTGCCTTATCAAAGGCTAAGCTCTACAAAATAGTTTGTGGGGAAATATCAGGATAGAGACATATAAGACAACATGAACAAGAGGTTTGGATTGATGAAAGGGAAGTGAGGTTATGATATCAACTCGATCAATGACTAGGGAGTTCACTTTGGAGCGCATATATTGGTTAGAAAAATCATGAGGAAGTGTCAGGCTAATGAAGTCCCTGCACCGATGGTTTGATTAGCTACATAGTGCGCTAATGGGTTTCAATACAACTGGGCCACACATCTATGCCAAGAGTTTTTGGATGAGTGTTGCAAGGATCAGGCGAAAGGTACTTTGTTTCACTATTTCTTGGTTAATTTTGATAATTATGATGCTTGAATTGAGAGAGCCGAAAGATTTGTGGTTCCCTCTGCTATCCTTAGATTTTTGTGAAGCCACGTGATATGCCTCACTGTGGTATACCAATGATCTTGTGCGAGCATGTGATAACATATTGTTTTTTGTTTTATACCATATGAACTTACACATGTTGGTGAACCAACACTCTTTCCTCTCACTGAGCTTATACGAGTAGTATAGCTCTATTATGAAGTTTAAGGCTGAATTCCACGGAATTTACGTATAGGCTCGCAGGGACAAAGGGGAGACATGGTATCCCCTACCATATTTAGTGATAGAAGACGATCTCCTAACACAGATACAACAATGTCCTGTGGAGTGGATCACTGCATTGGAGGCATAGATGGAGGATACTCCAATAGAGGAGGACATGACACAACTCAAGAAAGTGAGTGGGAAGGATAAGGATGAGAAAGAATCAGGACAATAGGAGAAATATGATGAGGGTCTCCAAGATCCTCCAGGAGGTGATGAGTAGAAGAAAGTGTCTGAAAAGATAGAGACATGCATAGTTGTCGCAGAGAAGAGGAAGGCATGCACCAAAGATGCCATAAGAAGCAAAAGGAAGTAGAAGGTAGACAAGACAAAGGACATAACTCCATTAGTCCTCACTGATGGGGACTTGGACCAGATTGGGGATAGAATTCAGGAAGCAACAAAATAATCATGGAACAAGCTAGAGGATCACTATATTTCGTGTCTAGTAGGTGTCACAGAGCACATTGTAGAACTGAATACATTGGCATAGACAGTAAGAAAACGAGTGTTAGCAAAGGAGAAGATTAGAGACTAAAGACCAATAGAGCCTACACTTGGGGCATGGATAACACTAATACCTGCCAGAGCCTTGTAGTATGAATCTGGTGAGGTACAATAGGAGGCCAAAGAGTGGAGGTATGTGAAGATGAACATCATAGCAGTGCCACTTATGAGATTACACAAGCTACATAAAAAGATCATAGATGAGTTGAAGCAATGCAAACAACTCACTTCACAGTTAAACATTCAGGTAGAGAGAGAGAGACAGAAAGAGAGAGAGAGATAGAAGAAGCTCAACCACGAAATCTAGGAAATGGATAAGGTAGTACAACAACAACAGAATCTAACTAAGGTGGTCGAAGCAACATGTCGCGACGTTCTAGATGTTTATGCCTGAGAAGAGGAACCAGTGGATGACACGGTCGCAAAGCTTGGCCTTGTAGGAAAAGGATACAAGGATAAGATCATAGATGTGCAATTTACATATGAGATGAAGATTAGTGAGCTACAGATGAAGCTACAACCAACCACCCCAAAGGAAATCTGAGAGTAGAGGGAGGCCAACCTGAAGGCCGCAATGGCCAGCATCTCTATGGAATTGGCATATTGTGGGAAGCTATTGAATGATAGCTTACATATTTGGACTTCATTGCATGAATATCTAAATGCACAAAGACTACAAGAGGATATTCAGCAAAGGTAGAAGCAACTAGAGGATATTTGGGAAACTGTGAGAACCTTACCAATCTCATAGAAGCTCACAAAGTTTAATGGGGGAATTCCCTCTAGAAGAAGATAGAGGATATGAGGAAGGAAGAGAATACTCTAACAAAGAACTCAACCATGGAAGGATGAGGCTCTCCAACTATCCCAAGCAGTGGATGAGAAGTTTCAAGAGCTTCGACAGAGAGAGAAGGCAGTAATGTAGAAGGCTACGGGATCGGCAACAAAATCACGACTAGAGGAAGTGCCTAGTGAAGAGAAGTAGGTCACATACATTTTGCAGCAGTTCAACAATGCCTAAAAGAAAATTGTAGTGAAGATAAGAGGAAAATTGGCTAAATGACTCGGGACGAGTGACATGTGAGTGTTGGGGGCTTGTTGGGCACAACCCAATTTGACCTAGATTTTGGCAAAGACTGCAAGGTCAAAGTGCAGTGGAGTGTAGCTCATTTTAAGGAATTAAATATATTGTGTGGTGTCGTTAGGGCTTCGTGGTGGGTCGAAGCCTCTCCTTTTTGTGCAAACACATGATTTTGTAAGGGATCAATGATTTTGGGGCCATAGTTGCTTATTTTAAGGAGTCCATGGTATTTGGACCATCGTATTTTAATGATGTAACCCTATAATGTAATAGTACATATGGGGTAAAATTAGAAGAAGAGAATCATCAGTTTTTATATAGATCAGTGTTATGGGTGAATTATTATTATGATCTGTAATTTGGTAGCAAAGGAGAGGCTCTGCAACTTAGTGTGCAGAGGCCTGGAGAGGAGTCTGCAACTGAGTGCACAGACATCCTGCAACTTAGTGCATGGTTCAATAAATGGTATTTGTTCAAACATTCATTATATTAAGCAATAGTTCTTGTGGACGTAGCATATGAGCCTCTAAATTAGACATAAATTAAGGCCCATGCCTCTAATTTAAAACATAAATTAAGGCCTATGACCATCCTTCAGCACATTAAACCTCTCTTTTTGCATTAGATAATTTATTTTTAACTTTACTATATTCATTAGGAAGGTTTATGAATAACTGAATATTTGTGCCTAATATTATTTATTTTTAGTGGGATATTATGAGAATATTGGGTAGATTATGAAGAGTTGGAGGAGGAGATCATTTAGGGAATTTTTCCCTACTACTCGAGGATCAATAATAAATAATAAGTAAACAAAATATTATAGAATTATGGCACAAATTCTGGAACTCCAATGGTTGAGAAAATCTAGGAATGTGTTTCACTAATCAAGGGAGCAGATCCACTAATCATGGAAGCAGATCCATTAATCAAGGAATTTCGGTGGGGAAAGCTTCCTCCATTCATGGGGAATGGTTCTTAATCATTTGGTATAAGTACCAAATCAAATTTTCCTTTAGGGAATGCTTGATAAAATCTAGGAGTGTGTTCCCCGACATTTAATGCAAATTCCTAGTATTGGGGACTAGATCCACTAATCAAGGGATTTTGGTGGGGAAAGCCTCCTCCATTCATGGGGAATGATTCCTAATCATTTTTATAAGTACCAAGTCGAATTTTCCTCTTGGGGGCGCGGGTGGGGGTGGGGTTATTAGTGTTATTGTGGAGAGAGCTTGTATTCTTGTAGCTCCATTGTATTTTCTTGCAGGGATGTAATTCTATTGATGAAAATAATGAAGACTGGTGTCATTTTCATCTTATAAATCTTTTTCTCCTCCATAGGTATCTAAGCTTCCTTCGGCTTGGCCATCCCAGGAACCTAAAAGCCCTTTTGTATCATTTTCTTTCCTTCTTTTCATTGCTTATTCACATGCATCTCTAGTTTTTATTTCTTTCTATTTATGCATTTAGTATTAATGATTTCTTGTTGTAGGATTGAGTTAAATGGTTGATGTAAGTTATTTTGAAAGATCAAAAGCATTATTTAATCCTTCGAAAAGATTTGGAATTTCATAATAATCATTGAGTTTCTTGGATTAGTCTTCTTATTCCCAGATCTAGATTGTTGGACCTCCTTTTTAGGAAAGAATAGTAAATTTATGCTATCTTTTAGAGCATGCTAACGAGCTTCAATAAACTTGATTCCACTTGAATTAGATCAAAAAAACATTATATCTCATAAAACAATTACCCCCTTGCATTTTCACTTGATTTGGTTAGGCATTTTTTAGATTTACTAGCTCACTAGTTCTTGAATTTCTGGATTTTCGACTAGTAATTTTTTTTTATTTTTTTAGAATGGGTTAACAGAGGTATTTTTGAGTGATTCCACTTGGAATGGGGACCTAAGACATCATACTTAATAATAAAAAATTTTCTCATCCAATTTTTATTTGATTTTATTGGCCATTCTATGAGTTATAGTGAATGTATGCATCCTGTAGGAAACTTCCCCAAGCTTTTTGAGCAAATCCATCCATCTCCCAACTTTGGTTTTGAGCTCTGAGTGTTCCTAGGAATTTTCTCACTCCATTCCACCCATGTACCACCTTCCCTAAGCCTTACATCACCTCCAACACCTTCCATTTTTCTCTCTCCTATATCTTGTAGGTTTTCAGGGGGATCCTATAAGTTTCTAGTACATCTTGTAGGTTTTCCTGAAGTGGCCTGTTTTGAGGCCAAATTGAGAGAAAACCTCTAGGAAGTTACCAAAAGCCTCCCAAGGGTCTCCCACACCATACAATCATCTCCTAACCCTTCCATCAAACCTCCAACATCCTTAATTCCCCTGCCACATCACCAAAGGAAATTAGTTTGCATACTTGATTTTGCATGAAAAGACAAAACAACAAAAAAAAAATTATTTCATTCCCTTTACTTGCACATTATTGATGTTTGATGCTTCTTACTTCCATGCTTAGATAGTAGCATTTGGTTCATGATAATTTAGCATTATTGCAAAGCATAGTTTCTTAGCAGTTAATTAGGAATGGTGTGGTTTAGCATTGAATTTCCATCTCTTTCCTTGTAGTTTCTTTCTTGCAATAGGTTAAGGTTCCATTTCGAACATTTCATTTTGTGCAATTAGTTTAGGATTTGACTTCTATACATGCACTCCATTACATCATGACAAAAAAGGAAGGACACATTGTATGCTGCACATATAGTGTCGACACCTCTTAAGTTTGTACGAACCCCAGGTTGATAATTAAAGCCGGTAGCCTTGCGAGTTGCAGCATTCTTGTTGCAATACCGAGACTCATCACTTTTTGGCATCGTTGCTAGGGAGTTTTCAAAGTATGCATTGTTTTCTTTCCTAGTTTATTCATTTATTTTTGCTTTTTACAAAAACAAAAAGTATTTTCATTAGGCATATTTAATTTCAAAAGTAGAAATTTGCATTGCATTATATTTTTCATTCAATCATAACAAAAAGGAAAATATCTCCAACACCAACCCACCCCCCATTTGATCACATGGTGTAGTAAGAACCATATCACCATCCACGTTTGCAGGTAGAAGAGGAAGAAGAAATGACAAAGAATGTAGAAGAAATGGATGGAGATGATGATAATGGGGAAGATCCTCTTGGATTTTCCATTCAAGATACTAATGGTAGTGTGCACATGAAGAACATCCCTCCCTCTTTTTTCCAAACTTTCATGGTCTAAGGTCAGAGCACCCGGAAAACTTCTCTTTGAATTTGATATTGTTTGTAGATCTTATGGTTACTTATTAAAAACTCAAAAATTGAGATTTCTTCTGAAAACTTTGAAGGATAGAGCTCTTAAATGGTTCATGAGTTTAAGGACTATTTCAATAAGATCATGGAATGATATGAAAAATATATTTATAGAAAAATATAAAGATCATGATCTTAAAGAAGAAATCTTTAGAATCAATCAAAGAGAAGATGAGAGCCCTAAGGATCTAATAGAGAGGTTCATATACAATGTTAAGAGGTGATCTAGGTGGCTCCAGAGACACACAAAGGACAAAGAGGGCTTATGAAAGCTTGAGAATCAAAGTGATCAAAATGATTTCAAAATAGGACCAAAGCGTAGATCTCGTCGTCTTGATCACAGCGGTGTGAACGATTTGTCAATCCGAGCTCGTATGAGGGAGAACGAGCCAGTCAAATTTTTAGTCAAAGTTGGGTTGTTGGCCAGGTTTAAGTGTCCTACAATTTGATCGACCCCAGGACATGAAACCTAGCTCCCAAAAGTGGTTGAAATTGTGGCCTCGTTAATTTGCCCAATATCCCTTATTTTCTAAGGATTTGAAAATATCCCGTATTTTAATACAAAAATAAAAATAAAAAATATATATTTAGGGTGGTGGGCCACCAACCCCACAACCCCCAACACATAAAAAATTAATTTTTAAATTGGCCGATAGGCCATGACCCCTGTTGGCCCCCAAACCAAACCCCAACCACTTTAACAAAAAAAAAACTATGTTTAATTAGGCTAGCAACCATGACCCCGCTGGACCCTCCTCCAACCTCCCATTATCATAACACATTAAATGTTTTATATGGGGTGGGTGTGGGTCACCCCCAATGGACCCAGCCCACACCCCCAAAACACATAAATGCCATCACATATAATGAGGCCAGTGGGAGTTGAACCCATGACCAGCAGGAGAGTCAGCCCTGCCCACGCGACGACCCCACGGTACAACCAACAAACAACATGCCACCATACACAATGCCCCCATTTAAGGTTCAAAAAATCACGCACTAAAAAAATTAATGCACCATTCCGACAGTGCCCCAAAATAATACAGAGGCACCCAAATAAAAAATTATGTAAATTTTTGGGGAGGCAGGAATTGATCACCCGACCTCCCCATAACAAATTGCTTTTTTTTACCAATGGGCCAGTGGAGCTTCATTGTAATGTATGCCTAGGAAAATTGATATAAACCTATCATTTCATCAGTGCACGGAAGACATGGAGGATCAGGAGCATGCATAGAAATCGAGGCGATAATTTTTAATTAATTTATCGCAAGTGGAACCATGATTGAGCGAAATTCTCAAGAGGCTAAAAATTTTGCAGTGTCCAAATTGGAAAATTTTTATGTCGATCTTACACCTATCAACGACACGAACCTAATGGTGCAGTCAG
The DNA here is from genome assembly GCA_000404065.3 of Pinus taeda. NCBI lineage: Eukaryota > Viridiplantae > Streptophyta > Pinopsida > Pinales > Pinaceae > Pinus > Pinus taeda. The sequence goes on along the minus strand of APFE031680058.1, from coordinate 80,461 downwards.
TTTCCTGATCTGAGCAACAGATTTGCAGAGGACTCGGAGGAGGGAATCTTTGAGGAATCTAGGGGGAATCTAAAAGATTCCTTGAGCCCTAGATTTTCATTTTCTAAGAATTCATAAATTTGACAGTCGATTTCACACTATTCAACACCACAAATCTGATGGTGCGTTTGATTTTCCATTTGCTCATTTCATTTTCGGCCACTTTTCTAAGTGGAGTGCAGGTGTTAACATTCATGTACAAGCAGCCATTCCATGAGATTCGACGCCACAAGATTGATGGTACGGCCAACTTCAGCAGTTTGACATCCTTTTCTTCAAATGGCCCCTGGATGTGAGGTATATGTAGTGTGTTCAGGTACTTCTTTTTCTATGCATTGTACTGTATAGATCCCTATTTGATGTTTGATATGGGATCTTGTTTCTTACTTTTCTTCATGATTCCTGCTTGATGTGATGTGGAATCATTTATGTGATGTACTTGTTGTAATGATTCATCATGCTTTATTTGAGATCCCTTTGTTGTATGTTGATGGGATACTCATGTTTCACCATGTATGTTTGCATTTAGATCTCTTTTATGCCATGTCGAGGGGATGCTCATTATTATCATGCATGAGTTTTTTTCATACTGATAGGAGTCCTTTTTTATTGAGAGTTCCTGTAGCGGAACATATCCTAGCGCCACTCTTGTGTGACAACATTTTCCTTGTATGATAGCGACATCACCTCTTATGTACATCATCACTATTGATAACACTTAATGCAGTGGCCTACACCATATTGAGACAGGGGCCCGGAGATGTAGTTCCTCCTAGACGAACTCTGCTATCAACAACTTATGTTTTCATGTGTTGATGAATGTCATTTTCCTCTTCTTTATAGCATGTAGATGTATTCATTTATGTTCTATTAAAAATTCAATTTAACACATCACGAAAGTAAAAGGTCTTGGATGGGTCCTTTGTCACAGCTGGACCTGGATCAAGTGGTATCAGAGTAGTCTTTGCATGGATGTGAATTGCAGCACAAACAATGGGACGTGCAGTGGCAGAGGATGAAAATACAATGTACGAGACCATGCTCAAAATTTACAAAATGGTGGAAATAATGTATGACACTCTCTAGAAAGAGACAAAGGAAAAGGAGTGATTGCAACTTCAGTTGCGAGTCACGGAAGAGGCCCTGGAGGACTAAAGCACAACAACCAAAGTCTTCAAACAAATAATTTTGAATTGAAGATGCTTATACATGAAGAGAAAGAGGAAAAACATAGTTTGCTATGACAGCTGTAAGCAAAGGACGAGGCCTTGAAAAAGTTGCAGCATGATGCATGTGAGGTAAAAAGTAATTCTATGAATTCATGTATGTTTCCTGACAATGATTTTGCTATTTTTGAAAATCATACCACAAGAATTGGCTCCAAACTGTTGAAGAAAATTGGGTATGAAGGAAAAGGCTTGGGCATTAATGGCCAAGGCATTGTCAACCCCATCAAAGTATAAGTGTTACCCCGTCAGGAAAGACTTGGGTATGTTAGAAAAGAAGTTGGGGAATGCACCGAGATAGCTACTGAACCACCAACAACAGATGATGAGAAGCCCTCATTAGTTCTTTCCAAATCGACAAAGGAAGTAAAAGATGTTGATTTCCTTTCGGTGTCATCTTCACATAGTATGATTTCTATTGGAGATTTGGAGATCCCAATTACAGGGACAAACATGAGGCTCCTTACCAGGATGAGGCACGAGGATGAAAAATAATTTGGTGTTAATAACCAAGGCATAACTCAACCATTGGAGGTTATGCAAAGACCTCAATTTGTAGGCTTGAGATACACCAAGGGAGAATGCTCAAAGGTGTCAGATGCTTCCGACACATTGTTGAAATTGTCAAGGAAAGAGAATGATGGGAACACATCCCCATCATCCCATGGCAGTGCCCATGGCAAGGAAAGAGGTGAGGCAAGCTCTCATTGCCATACTTACACTAGAGACAACAAGGAAAGGTATAACCACTCTTCATTTTGATTATAATCATGTTTTTAATGATGAAAGTAGAGCATGGCATCGAAAGACATGTACCTTTTGTGGATTACATAACCATACACTTTATAAGTGTTGGAAAAGAATAGCGGCACAAACAAAGAAGAGGCATGAAAGACCCTCTCAACAGCAAGTAAAGAAACATGTTAAGCAAATATGGAGGAAGAAAACCTATTGCAGTCATTGCGATACATGTGGCCATCAAAGAGCCACTTGTTGGAGGCTCCATCCAGAGCAACACCTTAAAGACAAAGTGTCAGTGAATAAACCAGGTGAAGCAGTTGTTCAACCATCGAATGCATCACAAGGAGGCAACCCATTCACCTTGATAAGTGAAAAATAGTTTCTAGATATGTTAGCATTTCATGGTCATGATTTTGTAAATCATTTGTTTCATTTTAAAATGTAAAAGTGATGATATGTTTTGCATCACTTGTTCAGCAAAAATGATGTCTGGTCTTATTATGTGTTGCATTTAACACTCTGAAAGTGATGTTGTGTTTCCTTAACTTGTCAAAGAAGAATATCGTTTGGCCTTGTTTTTGTAAATCATGTGTTGCAATGATGATGTGTTTTCCATCACTTGTTGGAGCAGCAATGATACGTTGGCCTTATTTTCATATCTCGAGTATTATTTCCATTTTGATGTAAACTTGACCATTGAGTATGCGTTATAAACACGTGGAATGTGTGGGGTGCTTGGGTCATTAGTTGGTCCTGAATGTCAAGCATGTAATTTGAAAAAACAATGTACTACAAGTTACAGAGATTGCAGGTGTCGGCTCATCTCTTAAGGCTCCAAAGAACAAAGGTGAAGGAGATGGAAGCAAGACCTTTCAAGATGCTTGTGATGTAGACAAGGTACAAAGAAGTTGCATATTATTTTTCATTTCTTTAGAGGACCAAAAGCTCCTCAATGGGGAGGATTGATCCAGGTGGCTCCATAGACACACACAGGACACAGAGGGCTTATGAAAGCTCGAGAATCAAAGTCATCAGAATGATTTCAAACTAGGACTAGAGTGTAGATCTCTTCATCCTGATTATGGTGGTGTGAATGATTCATCAATCCAAGATTGTATGAGGGAGAACGAACCAGTCAAAGTTGGGTTGTGGGCTAGGTTTAAGTGTCCTACAATTTGACCGACCCCGGGGCATGAAACCTAGCTCCTGAAAGTAGTTGAAATTGTGGCCTCGTTAATTTGCCTAATATCCCTTATTTTTTAATGATTTGAAAATATCCCCTATTCTAACAAAAAATAAAGAAAAAAGAAAAAAGAAAAAGAATAATATAATGTATATATATATATATATATATATATATATATATAATATAGTTGGGATGGCAAGCAACCATCGCCACCTCCCCAACATATAACAAATTCATTTTTAAATTGGTCAACAGGCCATGATGCCAGTCGGCCCCCAACCCGAACCTGGCCCATTGGCCTCCAACCCAAACCCCAACTGCTTTAACCGAAAAAAACTATGTTTAATTGGGTCGGCGGCCATGACCCCGTCAGACCTTCCTCCAACCTCCCATTATCATAACACATTAAATGTTTAATATGGGGTGGGCGCGGGCCACCTCCAATGGACCGGGTCCACACCCCCAAAACACATAAATGCTATTTCATATAACGAGGCCTGTGGGAGTTGAACCCACGACCGGCAAATGGGTCGGCCCGCCCACGCGGCGACCCCACAGTACAACCAACAAACAACATGCCACCATACACATCGCCCGCCATTTAATGTTAAATGAACCACAGAATGAAAACTTTAATGCACCATTCCAACAATGCCCAAAATTAATACAAAGGCGCCCAAATAAAAAATTACACAGATTTTTGGGGAGGCGGGATTTGATCCCTCGACCTCCCAATAACTAATTGCTTTTTTTACCAACAGGCTAGTGGGGCTTCATTGTAATGACCGCTGGGGAAAATTGATATAAACCCGCCATTTCATCAGTGCACGGAAAACATGGAGGAGCAGGAGCGCACATGGAAATCGAGGCGAAAAGTTTTGTTTTTTTAGTTTTTTTTTGTGTTGTTTTTCTTCTACCCTACTGTACTTGAAAAAAAAAATCACTTTCAAGTATAAGAATACTTCCAATGGAGCCATGTGCACATCAAGATTACATTCAAAATGATTTGCCTCTAGGGGGGAGATTTTTTTCTTAGTGTTATTGTGGAGAGATCTTGTATTCTTGCAGCTCCATTGTATTTTCTTGCAGGGATGTAATTCTATTGATGAAAAAAACGAAGATTGGTATCATGTTCAGCTTTTAAATATTATTCTCCTCCATAGGTCTCTGAATTTCCTTGGGCTTGGCGATTCCAGGAACCTCAGAGCCCTTTTGTATCATTTTCATTCCTTTATTTCATTGCTTATTCACATGCATCTCTAGTATTTATTTCTTTCTATTTCTGGATTCAGTATTAATGATTTCTTGTTGTAGGATTGAGTTAAATGTTTGATGTAAGTTCTTTTGCAGGATCAAAAGAATTATTTAATCCTTGAAAAAGTTTTCGAAGTTCATAATAATCATTGAGTTGCTTGGATTAGTCTTCGTATTCCCAAATCTAGATTGCTGGACCTCCCTTTTAGCAAAGAACAATAAATTTATGCTATTTTTTAGAGCATGATAACGAGCTTCAATCAACTTGATTCCACTTGCATTAGATCACAAAAACATTATATTTCATAAAACAATTATCCCATTTCATTTTCGCTTGATTTGGTTAGGCAATTTTTAGATTTACTAGCTCAATAGTTCTCGAATTTCTAGAATTTCGACTAGTAATGTTTTTTATTTTTTTAGAATGGGTTAACAGAGGCCTTCTTGAGTGATTCCACTTGGAATGGGGACCTAAGACATCCTAGTTAATATAAAAAAAAATCGCATCCTATTTGTGTTTGATTTTCTTGGTCATTCGATGAATTATAGTGAATCTATACATCTTGTAGGAAACTTCTCCAAGTTTTTTAAGCAAATCCATTCATCTCCCAACTTTGGTTTTGAGTTATGAGTGATAATAGGAATTTTCTCACTCCATTCCACCAATATACAACCTTCCCTAAGCCTTCTATCACCTCCAACACCTTCCATTTTTCTCTCGGGTGTATCTTGTAGGTTTTCAACGGATCTTGTAGGTTTCTAGTACATCCTGTAGGTTTTCTTGAAATGGCCTATTTTGAGGCCAAATTGAGAGAAAACCTCTAGGAAGTCACCAAAAGCCTCCCAAGGGCCTCCCACACTATCCAACCATCTCCTAACCCTTCCATCCAACCTTAAACATCCTTAGTTCACCTGCCACATCACCAAAGGAAATTAATTTGCATACTTGATTTTGCATGAAAAGACAAAAAGACAGAAGCAAATTTATTTCAGTCCCTTTACTTGCACATTAGTGATGTTTGATGATTCTTACTTCCATGCTTAGATAGTATCATTTGGTTCGTGATAATTTAGCATTATTGCAAAGCATAGTTTCTTAGGCAGTTAATTAAGAAATGGTGTGATTTAGCATTGAATTTCCATCTCTTTCCTTGTACTTTCTTTCTTGCAATAGGTTAAGGATCCATTTCGAACATTTCATTTTATGCAATTAGTTTAGGATTGACTTTAGTACATGCACTCCATTACATCATGACAATTAAGGAAGGACACATTGTACGCTGCACATATAGTGCCAAAACCTCTTAAGTTTGTATGAACCCTGAGTTGATAGTTAAAGTCGATAGGCTTGGGAGTTGCATCATTCTTGTTGTAATACCAAGCCTCATCAGTAGCCCTACACTATGGTGAACCACATTAATTTTGTGTTTTGATGTGTATATTTTGATATTATATGTTTTTGAGTAGCAGTTATTATAGTTTCATTTTACTTCAACACAAAGATGGTTTATGTTTTTACATGGCATGTTTAAGTGATTAATCTCAATAGAGTGATTTATAAATTCTAATAATAATATAACATAATAATACCACATATCCTAGTCCTTCAAGGTTGTATAAATCTGGTTCTGCATCCTCCCATAATCACTTTGGGTGAGACTGCAATTTGATTGCAGGTCATTGCTGAAAGGGCAAGTGATCAAGGGTTTTGTTAGTGCACATTATAGATTGAAACTAGGTCAGCCCAAATCAAGCCAAAAAAAAGGGAATTCAAGACATCTATATGTTTCCTAGAGCATGTATATGCTTTTATGTATGCACACCTTTAGTGTTCAAATGATAAATATTTTCATATGTGGCGTAAGCGGTTTAGTTTATATTATATATTTGTATGTAGAATTTGGAGTGATTGCACTACACAATAAATGTTGCACACATGATAATGCAAAAGGGAAATAAAAGGACCATGTTATCAAGGATTTACTTAATATTTTCGGAGCATATAATGGTTTTAAGGGATAGTGCCTATAAAGGATATGTTTAAAGCACACTCCCTGCAAATAAAAGTAAACATGAATATGGGGATGCCATTATAGGATGTGGTAACACTATGAATATGATGCACCAAGGTTAGAATGTTACCCAATAACATATCAATCACCCTAGTCTTTGAAGGTAAATAAAAACATTACAACAATGCATTGTGCATAATTCAATACAATGAAAATGGGTTGGGATGAAGGCAAAGGCGATCATAATGTTTCGAAAGGGGAAGTGGGAAAGAAATTATTTTTACCATGCAACAAATAAAATGAATAAATCAAACCGATTAAAAAAGAGATGAATTTAGACTCCATTTGAAATTCTACAAATATCAAATAGTTTTCATGATAGCCAACATATGTGAGCATACTTCCCATTGATGGAGCATGAGTTATAAAATTATATATTTAATTATCACACTAGTGCCAAAATTATGTGGGAATATTTAGAACGCATGATCAAAAGCATCAGTGTATATTCAATACCATTGTAAATAACTATGAAGAAAATAAAGAATGTATGATGAGCAGTGATATGTCACCACGTTGCAACACGGTGAGATATATCATAATATCACAAGTGCATTGATCATTTTCACATTGTAATGTGTTCGATATTATCATATTGAAATACATTGAAATATATTTTATATTGCAATTAGCGAATGCGTTGACCATCACGTTATAGTGTGTTAGGTATCACTTTGGATCACATTGGGCATGGTGTTTTGGGTGTTTTTCAATTGTCAAGGTACCATACTAACAATATACAAGTTCCATATGAAAATGTAGGTGGCGAAAACATTTCATTACTACATGTGTATTCTTGACATCTTAGATAAATGGGCTTCTAGGGAATCTAAGGAGAAATCTTGTGTCTTCATGATCATAGGGGCTTTCCAGAAATTGTATCATTATTTATTTCTATGCAACAAATTAAACAATAAGTCATAGTGGCTTGATTTTTCATATGCTTCTATAGAATGGTCTCCTCAGCTTTTCCCTCCATAAGAAAAAGTGGCAATACGTGATCAATCACCATGAAAAAGTAATGGAAGAAAACATTGAAATTAAGAAATTCCCTTTCCTCATCTGCAAGTAGAATTTGTAATTTGCAGTAAGCCTGAGTATTTAAATGTGACCTATACCACATGTGATGAATCCAAAGCCCATTTAACCAGTGACCAATCCTATAAACACAACCTCCAAGTTGCAAAGCACCTTCACATTTAAACTACGACTAAGTAGGACACCTTTAAAATTTCAAATCATATATGTGATTTCCAGTTCCTCAAGGAAATTTATTTATGATCAAGCCTAAACATAAGGTATAGTTTTGAATGTGACTTGGCCTAAGTTACATTTTCAATTTTGAATGATACTAGTTGCTTTCAAATGCGACTTAGCATAAGTCACATTTTCAAGTGAGACTTGTATGGTAAATAAGGAATGTAACCTACGTCGTAGGTTGCATTTGTGACTAAGACTAGGTCACAAATTTCATGTTAAATTCTTAATACCAAAACTTATAATTGTGACTAGCCTAAAACTAGAGATTTGCGATTTTCCTGGAATTTGCATCTTAGACTGTAGCTTGACTTCATGATTAACATGGCATATTTTTTGTCTTCATGTGAAAAATGGTTAATATATAAGGGAATTGAATTACCTTCTAACAAATGTGGCTTTTGTTGTAGATTACAAGGTACTTGAATGTCATGAAAGGGGTATTACAGATTATCTTAGCATGACTAAGAGATAATTCTCCTAAGGAACGTGCTCAACCACCTTCACATTATGCTATTTACTCTCCAAATAATCATTCTACAACTATTGATATTTAATCCAAATGTTGAAGCGTTTGAAGGATTTATTGGAGATGCATTGACTTATAAAAGTTGGTAAGGCAACAAATTAGGTGCAATGATGGAATATTTTGGTATACAAAGGGGAGAAAATATTGTAAGTGGGAATATAATACATTTCTCAAGGTTCTTCGACAAGGAGAAGAATTAACACATATGAAGTTGTGCATATCTTTTTTAGATCATCATATAGCAGCACATTGATAAAAAAATTTAGGTTTGAGACTAGCTTTCGAATTGTAGGTCACATCAAATGAAGTTTGTAACTTATATTGCAACGTTTGCTAGTATAATTGAATTGTAATTGACATGGGGTCACTGATCACAATATAAGTCTCCATATAGGGATGTGACTTTCTCTATCTCTAACAAATGTGACTTAGTTTAAGTTGCATTTATGATCGCAAATTTCTCTATCTCTCAAAAATGTGATTTGGCTTAAGTCACATTTCTGATTCCGACTTGCATCCATTTGCCTCTAGAAAAACATCAAAGATTAAAGAACAACTTTCCATATTTGAATCTTATAAAATTTTTAAGTATTGTTTCATTGAACCAATAAAAGATGTGAATGCTTCTAATTTTAGAGTAAATTTGTTGTGAGAAGAGCTTCGGCGTAAATCACATGAAAAAGACCTTTGTCGACGCATTTCGAACCAACTAGTTGGTTCGAAACGCGTCGATAAAGGTCTTTTTCATGTGATTTACGCCGAAGCTCTTCTCACAACTATGAGTAAATTTGTTACTGCTTGGGAGTGAAAGTATTAACTGGCGGAAAATTTATCCTCTTGGGTACAAATAGAGGGTTGGTGAAAGCTATCTAGTTCTTATTAGAATTCCAAACACACTTGAAATAGTACAATTTTTCTTTCCCCATTGTATTGGATTTTAGTTTGATGTTCATGCAATAATAACAAGAAGAAATGAAGTGAACATTAAAGAAGTTCCACTTTCTTTGGAAGGTGAAATTTCTTCTCCTTTGGCTATTGATAAGAACAAGTTTCCCATATATCTACATTTGGGTATCCTATCCATTGATATGAGTGAGAATTACGAAAATACCAGATGGAAACAAAAAATATTGAAGAGGGTATTTAGTGACACAAGATTTATATGTACAACATAGAGAACTTTTAATGTTCCTAATTTCATGTCCATTTTGAGGTTGTTGACAACATATATTTCCCCTGATAGTACACAAGTTATTGGAAGTTGTGTTGTTTTGGTTTTAATTGCATAAATTGCTCGATCTTTTGATTATATACTTCATGGATAAGATGTTGGGTGCTACATTATTCTCGGATAAAACAAAATATGGAGTAGCATGTGGTTTCAAAGGATTCTTGTCCAAATAATGTGCTTGAGGTTGTACATTGTTGTCAAATTCTTACAAAAAATAGAAACAAAATTAGGCCATTAATGTCAGCTATGAGTTCCTTACAAATGAAGAAACAATCCAGAAGGCTACATAACTAGGGTTTTGACAAGAAAGAAACTGACTCCAACACCATTTAACAATACCAAAGGGATAAAATCTTGGTTGGGTGATTGTTTCCATGTACATGATGCATAGTAATAGGTAAATGGTTATTAATACAAGAAGTGAACAACATGACCTTTTCTCACGACTTGGAAACAACATTGGCAACAAGCACTTTAGGGTTTCTAGGAACCCTTTGTACTCTCTTCATAGCTTCCCTTCTACCATAATGCAATTGTTTCTCATCATAATTCCAACAACTGTGCTGAGTTTGATTGGGAATATAATTTTTATTATACATGAGATAAGAGTGAGGAAGGTCAAGAATCATGAGGGTAGGTGATAGGTCATAGTAGGTGAACAATCATATAATTTCTATAAATATACCCTCATGTCTCTTTAGGATCATTGGAACTAGGACTAACATTACATAGATAATGTATGCTTAAGGAGCTAGAGGCACTCAACTCTCAGTAGCTACTAGGGTGAGTTGTGGTGAGGCTGAGGTTTTTCTTTGGAGAATGGTATGAACAACCCATGTCCCACTAGTGGCCCTTGATGGACTTGCTTAATATGTACTTGAATATGCAACATGGATAATGAGAATTTCTTCACTTTCAACATGGATCCTCATGCATTTTTATGGTGGTTATAAAGGCTTTATTGTATTTCCATCATGTTTATATGTGTGCTTTCATGTGGGAAATACTTTAATGAACTCATTCCTAGATTATGGCTTGCATGTCTACTTTGAATATTTGTTTTCTTATTCCACACAATATCGGTAACTTATTCTAATCTGATTTGCAATTAACCTCTGGCACTTTCCTATTCATGTATGTATGTGATGGTTTTAGCTTACTAATCCTTCTTGTGACATGATTCTTCTTCTTGTTTTGTTTTTATATTTGTCTACCTCATTCTCAAGGTTATCAATTGTGGGTTGACCTCATTCCCATTTTCTAAAAATTTCATTCTTACTTGTACTCTAATATCTCCACATTCGAAAACTAAGAGCGAAGCTTACATGATGGTAGTCAAGCCTATGTATTGGATGGGGATCCTATCCCAAATGGTATGACATCTAACTGGGAAATCACACTAGGGATAACCCTTAGCTATTAGTGGGACAATTTCCCCTATAAACACCTGCCTTAATGGGTTTTCTTCTTCTTAATTATATACAAAGAATCTTTATGTGTCTCAATTTTGTGGTTGTATCAATGTCTTCCATATAATTATACCTCTCAAGTTTTTTATACAATGGTTGTATTATCTCTTAATTTTTTGCAATAAGTTTTGATTGCTTGTTCTTTTAGATCTTATAAACAAGATTCATCATTCATTGTTACTTTGTTGTTGTAGCAGCTACAACCACCCTCCAAAATTTTGGCCTACACCCAATTTTGGATCCTCCCTTGAGAGTTTCACTTGATGATTGCACACACTCAAGTTCACTTTGTGAGCTCATATGAGTCTTCACACCCACCTTGCTTGATCATTTCACCAAATATTTTTCATGTTAAGGTCAATGTCATGGTTACGACCATGTTCTGGTCATGTTCAAGGTCTTCGCTTAGTGTGTACATGTTTTGTTGGCTATGAAGACATCTTTCGCACTCACAGATAGAGTCACATATACTGTCACGCAAGGGTCGTCACAGTCGACCAACAATGAATCACAAGTGTCACGCTTGTCGCTCACACCGTCGGTTAGGCATGTTGAGCATGTGCGTTTGGATGGTTTGAGTCATCTCATCATTAAGTCATGTAAGTGTGTGTTTGCAAGATCATGTATGCATCTTTCACTCATTCACACACTTAGTCATTTTGTTTAAGTTCTGAAGACCGGACTCCCCTTCGATAGTTGGACCATCACCCCACCATCAACTCGATAGAATGTCACCCAGAACAATGCAGAAGCACCAAGAAAGCCATTTCAAGCTGTGTTTTCCACAAGGAAATCAATCAACCTTCATGCTGGTCAACCAGAGATTTTGACTTGGTAGCCACCACAGGACTGACTTGCCTAAAAAATTGCGCAGAGGCTGTCGACCTTACCCACTCCACTGACTGAGAAAATTGTGCAGACAGGTTAGAGAGACACCTAATTCCCATCCCTATCTCCCTCAGAAAATTGTGCAGCTTTTCCAGCCAGCCCTTTCGACAGTTGACCTACTACTCACCTAGAAAATTCCACATTTTTCATAAGAAAGTCCTTTGCTACCTAGTAGTCTGCTCAGCTTAGAAATTGCGCAAAGGTGACTAGCTAGCCAACCTCCCAGTATTAGCACAATTTTTCCTGGTAGCAGCTCCCGACAGTTGACTGCCTGTTCCCCTTAGGAATGGTGCAGTTTTTATGCCAGTGACCCGACAACTGACTCCAAGTTCCCTCCAGGAATTGTGCATTTTTTTCTACCAGTGACTCAGTAGCTGACTACCAATTCCCTCCAGGAACTGGGTAGTTTTAACTACCAGTGACCTAGAAGCTGACTGTCAGTTCCCTCTCGGAGTTGTGTGGTTTTTGCTACGAGTGACCCAGCAACTGGCTACCAATTCCCTCTAGGAATTCTGTAGTTTTTGCTTCCAAGCTCCCAGTGCCCACTTGTTCTAGAAATTGCGAATTTTGCCTGCTCATCCTTTCCACAGCCCAAACTGTTCCTCCCAAAAATGGCACAGTTTTTTCCTCCAGCTGAGCCAGACCCCGCGAACAGTCACCGTCGATCTGGATTTCCCATATTCATCACCCAGTGACTCCTATGTAGTTTTCATCAGTAGTACCCGAAGCCTCCATCCTGCCTCACAACCTTGTGACCTCTCCTGGTCACCTGCATCTGAAATGATCATGCATCATGGTAAACTAAGAGGTTTATGGATTTGATGTTGTCTCTTCATGAGTGACTGCAGATACAGGTACATAAACAAACATGGCATGGCGACGAATAGGATGAACGAAGGGAGCACATGTAGAAGGACATGTTCACCAACAGACAAACAAATGATGCATGCAGAGAGATGTACTCGAGAACGGATGATCATGTAATAATGTGTACGTGGATGGATGAATGAGAAAACATGCAAGATGTGTTCACGGATAGATGGATGGATGAGCATGCACCTTTCGTGAATAGACTAACTTGTCAAGCTTACCAACATACAGGCAAGGAGCAATGTGTGAATGCAACATAAACCGAACCAATGAGCATTGAAGACTCTATGCACTTTTCCATGCGTAGGTTAAGTTGTGACACACGATGATGACATCCATCACCCAAAAACATTATAGCTCGACATGCACATAAGCAACAACACGAATGTGCCAACACTGTCATGTCGAGTCATGTCATGAGTCACGTCATCCACAACTCTATTGTGGGCCATATTGTCAATTAATGTAATAATGTAGAAGTCCAAGAGACCCACTTGTAAAGTTGAAAAGTCATGGAAGTCAAATATTCATGAGGGTAGTAGAACAACCACAAGGGTCAGTTTCATCCTTGGCTATAAATACCCCCTCCATGCAAAGGAATTTTTCACCTGAGCTCCTCCCACGTAGCCTGGAGAGTCTGTAATATTTTATTTGAGGAGTAAGTAGTGTCTCCAACACCCCTCACACAAGGTTTGTGATGTATGGTGTAACGATGTGTATTGGAACTTTCACTTAATTCAGAAGCCTGCTAACAAGTTAGGACGTTTTCACACATGTATTGTAATTGTTGCAAGACTAATCTTTAACACTTGTAATGCATGTTGCTTTAACCTGTGTTTAACACTTGAACTAATTCACTTGTTGTAATACACATATTTTAATGAAAATGTGTTATATATGACGTTAACATTTTCTCGCCTATGTTTACTACTCTCCTAGACATCAAAAAAACTTTTCACATAAAACTTGCTATAACAATCGTTGGACCCATGCAAACTAATCCATTGAGTGTTATACATGTTATCTTCCCTTGTGTGTTATGACTTTTGCATCCATGTGGACTATTCTTCTGAAAGCTATGCATGTCATGTTGTGTTGTGTGTTCCTAGAAGAGTTGGGACTTCTTCCAACCGACTTGGGACTCAATCCCACCCTCTCCCTCTACAGTGAAAGAACCATTGACACAAGTGACGCTTACACTCACCAGGCAGATGATCCTCACTTCTCAAAAGACAAATGAGACCACTCTCTTGTTCTGACAAGTAATATTTGAGGCAAATGTTTGAGATAATGGAAACCAGGCCATCATATCGAATGGGAATCCCACACCAAATGGTGTGAGGTCTAGTTGAGACTTCATACAGGGGTGATCCCCTGAATGTTGCTAGGCCCAACACTGTCAACATTTCTGGTTCTAGAAGGAGGGTAGCCAGTTGTATATGGCTGCATGTCCTCTCACACTCATTCATCAACCATCTGGTCAAGGTAGTAACTTCCCCTCCCTCTCACTTACGCGTGACTCTGCAATTGGTTACTTCTCACATCCTAGGACTAAACATGAAATTCCATATCACCACCTTTGCTCCATTTGTCCCATCACTCGCCATTTCACAAAATCAGCCAGACTAATCCCTGGCATACAACATCTTCCATACACATCAAGAAAACCAAAAGCCACTCCTACAGGGGTTGTTGTATCATTAGTGGAATAGCATTCCTTGCCACACTTGAAGGTCTAGCAGAAGCTATTAAAGATGAAGAGGAACCTCCAGTCTTCCAATAAGGTGAATGAGACAACCTTTTTATCTTGGGATCAGACTCTAGTACAAGAGGCGTAGGGGAAGGTAGCGGAGGAGGTAGAGGTGGAGACGAACCAATGGACTAAGAGTTGGAACCGTCATATTTAGAAAGGGAGGAGGATGATGAAGAAGAATAAGAGATGAATGAACCAAATCTGGAATGGATGACTCAGGGACCATTGGCTCCCCTGACTGTTTTACACAAGATGCTGAAGAGAGTGGAGAGAATGAAAATCAACTTCGACCCTGACATCACGGTGAAAGTAGAAGATCATTTGGACAACTTCTACCTGTAGCTACAGACCCTTGAAGTAAGACATGACAATGCAACTTGTCCATTGTTCCCATGTACCTTGGATGGTCGTGCAGTTGCATGGTATTACAACCTTCCACCAAAATCCATACAAAACTGGGGTGCATTCAAACGCGTGTTCCTTGAAAATTTAGTTGATGACAAGATCCCAAATATGTTACTAAAAGAATTGAGAAGCTTGAAGATAAAGGGGAAAGGAAAGGTAAAACACTTCAACCAGAGGTTTACATGCATATTGAACAAATTTGCAGTAGACACTAAACCTCATGACTCCATCACTATTGATTACTACACGTCTACACTGTCGACCAGTATTGCGCAGTTCGTCAAGTGAGCTGTGAAACCAACACTCTTGGAAAACTACAAAGAGGTTGTTGCTGTCAAAAAAGACATGCGTGCAATTCGAGTCATATCAAGGATGATGAACTAGTAAAGGGCTCCAAAGATGCAAGAAGGAAGTCCCAAGGTATGGTGAGAAAGTGTAGAAACAAGGAAGCAAATGATATTGAAACCCTCACTCGCCTCATCAAGAACTTAACAACAAAACTGTCCAAGCTTAAACAACAGAAAATGGACACATCTGCAAGCAGCCATCTTCCTAGACAGAGATAGGGAAACAACTTATCAGGAAGCAACTGTTTCACTGAAAAAAACTTCACAGAGCTCTATGTTCAATGTTGATTAGTGCGCAAATCCCGAATTTTGTTTGTTCCATGAATAACATCACCCCAAAAAATTATGTTCAGAATGGAAGCGAGTTGCAAACTTGGTATACATTCATACATTTGATGCAGAGAGAATTATCCAGGAGTAGCTAGATGACAGAGATAATGAAGAAGGTATTTCACCTGATGAAGAATCAAGTTATACATGGTGAACACATATCAGTGCTCACAAGCAATGCCAAATAAGAACATTGAGAAGCAGCCCCCAAGACAAAATGACCGTTACAATATTAGGAGTAAAGGGGCTCCCCTTACGCTTGGGGAAGTACAAGAAAAGATGAGACTGTTGATGAGGAAGGTTGATCCACTGGTCATCCCAAAGCAGAAAACACAAAACAAGTCCAGGAAGACAATGACAGACAAGAGTACCTACATAAGAAGAAAATTGCAGAACACTTCGCCGGACAACACAAACATCATTCTGGCCCTGGACACCTCGATGAGTCTTCCACCTCTGGACTACAACATTATAGATGACATGAAGAAAACTCTAGCAAACATTAGTTTTTTCAAGATAACCCAGATCCAAATTTAGTGAGACATCATGTTGCGCATATTGGGACAGATGGAAACAAACATCGCAACCTCTACTAGAAAGGGAGTAAGCACAGCTCCTGTATCACTTTCTACTGTGCTCAACACACTCCGGATGGAATAAGAAAACTTAGGTTGCCCTCCATTCCTGCTATCATTTCAAATTTTTGACTACAATATTCACAGTTGCTTGGTTCATTCTAGTGCAGAATCTAATGTCATGCTACTCTCCATTGCGAAAAATATCAATGCACAATGGAGTGGGACATCCATGTGGATCATCCTACTTGATCAAACATCGATACCAGCCATTGGTGAAATATGAGACGTGATCATCCGATTATCTCATGATATTCAAGTCCACCAATGCATCAACATAGTTGTTGTGGACATACCAGAAGCATATGGTCTACTACTCAGTAGAGACTAGTCCAGCAAGCTGGACAAATATTTTGCTACAAACTGGTCGCACATGTGGCTTCCATAAAAGGGAAAATGTAACCAAATTTGAGTAGTGTCTGAGAGGTATATGAAGCACAATGTAACTCCCCTTAATGACGAGAATGATCTGTTGGACTTCGTAGAACTCACGTTTGGAAACTGCCTCCTGGAAAAAATGTTTGGGTTTTATCTTGCGCGGCTAGCTCCAACCCCACTAGATACATAGTTGGGTCTCCTTCCTTGCCAAACTGACGGAAATGAAACATGTATAGCACATTGTAACATTATTAGTAGTATCAGTAGAAATAGCAATAGCATCAGTGCAAATGCATCAAACGATCCGTGTACAGACGAGTTGTGGGCCATGTATTTTGATGGATCAAAGACACATGATGGCTCAAGGACCGTTGTATCTCGGTCACCCCAAACAACAAAAAATGCATGATTTCAAGCCGCTTGGAGTTCAAGTGCACAAACAACGTTGCTGAGTATGATGGAATCATGTTAGGTTTACAGAAGGCGATCAAATTCAATGTGGTCGCACTCAAAATGGTACTGCACTCCACGAATAGTGTTGATGCTTGCAAGGACACAACAACTGATGAAGATGAGCATGAGAAACCCTTGAAAACTATAGGTGTTGGGAAGAAAGGCAACCCCATCCCCAAGGGTGCAGTTTCTCTCAACAAGCTCTATGAATTGGACAACCTCTGTCAAGGGCCAAGAAATAGTATAACCCACATTTCCACCACTACAAATGAACAAATCAACCCAGGAAGCAATCATGATCCAAAGATAGCCAATCTGAGTAAAAACTACACACCACAACAGTGACAATTCTTTGACTACTTGATCAAACAGTACCAAGACGTGTCCGCATGGGCATATGACGACCTGATTACACATGACACGTGAATAATACAACATGGGATTCTAGGTAAAGGAGGATCTAAGCCATTGCAGAAAAAGCTAGGTAAAACACATATGTCATTTGAACTCCTTATATTGAAAGAATTGACTAAGTTGTTGGATTTTTGGTTTACTTTCAAAGTTCGTCAACATACATGGGTTTCTAATTTAATTTCTACATGTAAGAAATGATGGGAAGTCCTCTTATGCATTGATTTCATAAACTTGAACCAATCCTAGAATAAAAACAACTATCCTATTCCATCATCAAAGCTTATGTTGCACTCAGTATCTGAAGCAGTAGTGTTGTCTTCACTTAAAGGTCTTTCAAAATACCATCAGATTCTAGTAGCAAAACCTGATAGCCTTATACTGGTCCATGAGAAGCTTGGCCCACACACATGTCATCTGCAGTCACTTAATGGGAGGGTTGACAACCTTCCTATCAATGGCCAAGATCTCAAGCATCACTTCCAGTAGGTTGGGCCACACCTGTGCCATGTACATAGTCTACTTGTTGCTCGTTGTTTTCATCTTATTTGTCTTGCTTACTAGCTTTGTTTTATTTTGGTTTGTTCTGCTTACTATTTTGGTTTATGTCTATCTTGTTTGCTTGATACCTTATTATTTTTGTTCCTGGAAATAAGTGCTGCCAACTACTACGTTATGGCTTTTGAATAGAGTATGTGGTTGAGATTTGAAGAGATTTGTGACACTAAAACACTTGGCCAGTCTTGCATCAGTCTTCTCTGGGCTTGGTGATAACCTTCTGCTAGTGAAGTCTTCAAGAAAAATACAAGCCATTTGCAAGGGAAGTTTTGGTCCAACCATGAACCTGTGTCCACACTAGGAAGCCCCATGCATATACTTAGCCTTCTGCTCTATGTGTTCAAGCTCATCTAGCTAATAGAAATGGAGAAGGGGAAAATCTAAACAAGAAAACCTATGTCAAAGGTCTTACATGCTTCTCTGAAGGAACAACCTCTTCTTCTCTCAATAAGTCAAGATCCCTCTTCCAACCCAAAATAAATAAGTTCCTATGCACATTCCTCTTGAAAATAAAAAGGTAAAAGAAGAGAAAGCCTTCCCACGTAGAGACGTGAAGCATGCAACTCCACTAGGGTACTGACCAAGCTCGCTGGTAGTGGAGAAATGTGTGTGTTCCTGCATGACTCCATTGAGGTATTGTCCAGGCCTACTGGTAGTGGAGCAACACCATAGATGAAAACTTATACTCATGAAATAATAAACTCACGAGATTATCTACTCTTCTCGAATTCAAAACACTATGATCAAGCTGAACTTTTGATTATGTTTGACTGAGTTGGAAAAAGGTGAACTGTGTATGTCCATGGGGTAAGTGGGGAAGATGAGGTAACCGGCACAAAAATTAAATACTTCCTAAAAGGCCAAGGCCCTATGCTAACAATGAACCAAAATAGAGAAGTGGGAGTTCTACCAGTGTGTCGCCAAGAGTTGTAGTAGCTACAACCACCCTCCAAAATTTTGGCCTACACCCAATTTTGGAGCCTCCCTTGAGAGTTTCACTTGATGATTGCACACACTCGGCTTCACTCCATGAGCTTGTATGAATCTTTGCACTCACCTTGCTTGATCATTTCACCCAAAATTTTGCATGTTAAGGTCAATATCATACTTGCGACAATGTTCTGGTCCTCCTCAAGGTCTTCGCTTTGTGTGTACATGCTGTGTTTGCTATGAAAACATCTATTGTACTCACACATGGAGTGACATACACTATCGTGTGAGCATCATCATGGTCGACCAACGATCAATCGCAAGTGTCGCACTTGTCACTCACACTGTCAGTTAGTCATGTTGAGCATGTGTGTTTGGATGGTTTGACTCGTCTCGTCATCAAGTCATGTAAGTGTGTGTTTGCAACATCACATATGCATATTTCACTCTTCACACACTTAGTCATTTTGTTGAAGTTTTGATGACCGGACTCCCCTCTAACAACTGGACCATCACCTTGCCATCGACTCGATCGACTGTCACCCAGAACCACATAGAAGAACCAAGAAATCCATTTCAAGTTGCATTGGCCACAAGCAAATCAATCAACCTTCATGCTGGTCAACCGAAGAGTTTGACTCTGTAGCCACCTCGGGACTGACTTCCCTCAATAATTGCGTAGAGACAATAGACCTTACCCACTCTGCTGACTGAGAAAATTGCGTAGATAGGTCAAACAGACAACTAGTGCATGTCCCTGTCTCCCTTAGAAAATTGCGTACGTTTTCTAGCCAGCCCTCCTGACAGTCGACCACCTTCTCACCCAGAAAATTGCACAGCTTTAATGAGAAAGTACTATGTTGCCCAATAGTCCACCTAGCTTAGAAACTATGCAAAGGTGACCAACACACTAGCCTCCCAATATCGGCACAATTTTTCCTGCTAGCAGCTCCTGTTAGCTGATAGCCATTTCCCCTTAGGTATTGCATAATTTTTTATGCCAGTGAGCTGACTGCTAATTCCCTCCAGGAATTGCACAGTTTTTTCTGCTAGTAACCAAGCAACTGACTACCAGTTCCCTCCAAGATTTGTGTAGTTTTTGCTACCAGTGACCCAACAGTTGATAGCGAGTTCCCTCCAAGATTTGCACATTTTTTATTTCCAGTGACCCAAGAGCTCACTGTTAGTTCCCTCTAGGAATTGTGTAGTTTTTTTACCAAGATTCCAGTGCCCACTTGTTCTGGAAATTGTGCAGATTTTTCATGCCCAACCTTCCTGTAGCCTAGATTGTTCCTCCCTAAAAATGCACAATTTTTTCCTCCAGCTGAGCCAAACCCCATAGACAATCACTATCAATCTGGATTGCCCATCCTCATCACCCAGTGACTCCTGCGCAGTTTTCATCAGTAGTTCCTAGAGTCTCCATCCCACCTTGCAACCTTGTCACCTCTCCCAGTCACCTGCATCCGAAATGATCATGCATCATGGTAGACTAGGAGGTTTATGGATTTGACGTTTATTCATCATGAGTGACTGCAGATATAGGTACACAAATAAACATGGCATAGTGACGGATGGGATGAATTAAGGGAGAGAATGCAGAAGGACATGTTCGCCAATGGAAAAACAAATCATGCATGCAAAGAGATGTACTCATAAATGGATGATCATGAAAATATTTGTTCACAGACGAATGAATGGGAAAACATGCAAGATGTGTTCACAGGTAGACCGACGGACGAACATGCACCTTTCACAAATGAACAAACCTGTCAAGCTTACCAACATCTAAGCAAGGAGAAATGTGCGAATGCAACATCAAGTGAACCAACAACCATTGAAGACTCCACACTTTTCCATGTAGAGGTGAAATTGTGACACACCATGAGGACATCCATCACCCAATAGCACTAGAGCTCGACATGCACACTAGCAGCAACACGAATGTATCATCACTGTCATGTCGAGTCATGTCATGATTCATGTCATCCACATCTCTACTCTGGGCCATACTGTCAATCAATATAATATAATGTGGAAGTCCAAGAGACCCACTTGTAAATTTAGAAATTCATGGAAGTGAAACAGTCATGAGGGTAGTTGAACATCCAGAAGGGTCAATTTCATCCTTGGCTATAAATACCCCCTCATTTGTACATGGAAAGGACTTTTTCATCTCAACCCCTGCCACATAGCCTTGAGAGTATTTAATATTTCCTTTGAGGAGTAAGTAGTGGCCCCGATGCCCCTCACATGGGGTTAGTGGTGTATGGTGTAACGATGTGTCTAGGAACTTTTGCTTAATTCAGAAGCCTCATAATAGGCTATCACATTTTCATACATGTATTTTAACTATTCTAAGACTAATCTTTAACACCTGTAATGCATGTTGCTTTAACCAGTGTTTAACACTTGAACTAATTCACTGGTATACATATTTTAATGAAAATGTGTTGTGTATGTTGTTAATGATACCTCGCCCTTGTTGACTAGTCTCCCAGACATCAGATAGCAGGGAAACTTTTAGGGGCTAATATTTGCAGGTGGACTAATTTTCTGCACTTTCTCCAAAAAAAGATTTGCTAATTTCCATTCTTTTCTAAAATGATTCGCCCAAATGTTATACTATAAAATTATTTTACCTTAATAATTGCCAAAATTTTACAAACATTATATGAAGTCATTATAAATTTGAATATTTTTACAAAAGAATCTTCATACATTTTATACTTTGCATGTTAGTGACTAGTAAGATTCGCCAAGGTTTATAAACTTTAAAATAAATTTGTATCCTTAAAATTCTCCCTATCAGAGAGACCTTTCACATAAAAATTTCTATTAAAAACATTGAACTCACATGAACTAATCCATTGAGTGTTATACATGTTATCTTCCCTTGTGAGTTGTGAATGTCGCATCTGTGTGGATTGTTCATCCAGAAGTTCTCCCTATCCTATTGTGTTCTGTGTTCCTAGAAGAGTTCAGACTTCTCCCAACCAACTTGGGACTCACTCCCACCCACTCCCTCTAAGGTGAAAGAACCATTGACACAAGTGACACTTGCACTCACCAAGGATGCAAACCTCACTTATCGAAAGACAAAGCAGACCACTCTCCTATGCTGACAAGTAAGAGTTGAGGCAAATCTTTAAGATAATGGCAACTGGGCCGTCATACCGGATGGGACTCCTACACCAAACGGTGTGAGGTCTAGTTGGGACTTCATACGAGGATGATCCCCTGAATGTTGGCGTGTCAAGCACCATCAACACATGTCAAATTTGTAGTTGTACAAGTGACATCTCTGGTAGGTTTCTTGAGGACCTACAACCACTCTTCTAGGAATGTTATTCTTTTAAATCTTTCTTTTGGTTAATACAAGTCGTTATATCACTCTTACTTACTATATATATATATATACACACACACACACACATATATATATGATTTCATAAGTTTTACTTTACACCGGTTTTTAGCCAGCTAAATTTCAACTACTTGTATTTGCACATATGAGCACAATTTAAATTCTAAACTAGAACAATTTTTCATTCAAATACATATCTACTTTTGAACATAAATTACTGTACTTGCATGCATGAAAAATATAAAATATAAAGTAATTTTCTTTAGACTAACTACTGCTATAATTTTATGTTCAATATTTTGGGTATACATGAATACATATAAAATGGAACTTGACAGTAAGTAATAGAACATTATATAGTTTTACATCATTAAGAAAAGAATTCATATAATAAAATTTTAAGGTACTGACTTGATAATATAAGTATGGATCTAATACATGAGATCACCATCTTTACCCAAACAATAGCACTTCATCCTCCAAAGCATCACCTTGAGCACATGTTTGCAAATTTTCTTTTTTTCTTTTCCTCTGTCTTGTTCTTCCATTGTTAAAACCTATGTACTTCCCTCCAACAAGAAGACAAAATAAAATTATCCCTTACCAATCATTTAATAGTTGGTAACTACCTCCACCTTGCCCAACAAGTGGCAAGTAGTTACAAGCTCATTTAATAGCTCTACTTCTCACTTCCAAAGATAGCAACCTATTTTTTACGGAAGTTATGGATCAATCATATCCATAATCATAATTAATCTAATCATTTAGATTATATTACTAGGAATTAATGTATGGGTTATTAATAACCAACATTAAATTGCAACATTTATCTCTTTCAACCACATGCAGCTTTTGTACTAATTTTCAGACTTTTTATTTTTATTAACAACATAATAAATAAAATATTTACTTTCAAACTTTATCCATTTATCACACTAATAAACTATTTATAAATAATTTTTTTAATGTTAATACACAATCACACTTACCATATTTAAAAGTTTACAACAAAAGCTTCAAGTTAGGGAATATCACATCCTCCCTCATTTAAGTTTGACACTATCTTAGTGCTTGCTCATAAACTCTAGAATTCATTCTAGCTTGCTAAATACAAATGAATATGTTTCTTTAACCACATCCTCCAACTCCCAAGTTGCCACTTCTGGGATGAAATGTTTCCATTGAAATTTAACTTGAATTAAGTCTCTATTTTGGAGCATGAATACCCTTTGATCTAGAATATGTAGAGGTTCTGCTAGGAACCCTCCCTCTAGTTCTACCTATACAACATTCAAATTAATTATATGAGATTATTCATGTACATATTTTTACCAAGAAGACATGAAATACATTATGAATTTTAATATTTTCTAGAAGAGCAAGTTGATAGGTCATTGGTCCAATTTTGGATAACACCTCAAAAGATCCACAATATCTAGGTAATTACTTGGCACATTTGCTAGGTCTAAGTTCTTTTTTCTTTGGTTTTACCTTTAACTATATATGACCACAGACATTCAATTATGTTTTAATCCTTTTCAAATTTGCATAACTCTTTTGTCAATCTTGACCTATTTTCAAATTTTGATTAACATGTTTAAGCACTTCTTCCATCTATTTGAGCAAGTTTGGTCCCAACACTAATCTATCCTCAAGATGGTCCCAAATTAGTGGTATTTTGCATCATATTCCATACAATACCTGAAAAGGACTCATCTTTAAATAAGTCTTGCATCCATTATTATAAGTTACTTCCATTAAGTTTAGATATTCTCCCACTTAGTGAGCCTATCCATGACATAAATTCTTAGCATATCTTGTAAAATTTGTTTAGTCCTTTCTGTTTGACTTTTAGACTAAGGATGATACGCTATGCTAAAATTCAATTTTGTTCCCATTCCTTTAAATAAACCATTCCGTAATTTTGAATTGAACTTGTCATCATGGTTAGAAATCACAATTTTGGGCATACCATGGAGTCTAAATATCTCCTCCATGAGTATTTCTACTATGTTGATGGCCTTGAAGGTATATTTAATTGGAAAAAAGTATTCTTCTTTACTGAGTTTATCTACCACTACCATGATAGAATCTTGTTTTCTCTTGGTTTTTGGTAAACTAATGATGAAGTCCATTGATATTATCTCCCATTTCAATTCTGGAGCAAACAAGGGTTGTAACAACCCAGTTGGATATTGATGGGAAGCCTTCACCTGTTGAATTTTCGAGCATTTAGATATGTACTCACTTCTTTATTTTTTCATGTTAGGCCAATAAAAATATTTCCTCAAAATAATTATTAACTTTCGATAACCAAGACATCCAGTTGTTGGTTTCTTGTACAACTCATACAAGATAAATTTTTTCATATATGAATCATTAGGAAAATAAATTTTGTCTCTCTGCATTAGAAAATCCTAATTTTTTACCAAAAAATTATTTCTTCTTCATCTAACATTTCAGATTTCAAAATTTTGTCTTTAATTTTCATTTATTCTTGATCAAAAACTATTGCTAATTTAATATGTTCTATAATATTTATTTTCCAACTGTGTGCGGAAATGATGCAAATATGATTTAAATTCCTACTTAATGCATCAACAATCTTATTTCCTTTTACTCTAGTGTGTACAATTTCAAAGTATTATTCACTAAGGAATGTCAGGCATCTTTCTTGCCTAGCATGCATGTTTGGTTGGTCAAATAAGTATTTCAGACTAACATTGCTTATTTTTAGATAAACGTTTCTCCCTATGAAACAATGTCTCCACATTTTTAGACCGTGAATGGTAATTGCTAGTTCTAAGTCATGCGTCTCATTTTTCTTCTCATTATCTTTTAATTTCTTAGATTTATATCTAATTATATGACATTCTTGCATTATAACACCTCCAAATCCTTCCTTACAGGAATTTGTGCATACAACAAAATTTGTATTTAGGTCAGATTGTTTGAGGTTTGGAGTAGTAGTTAATAACTATTTTAGTTTCTCGAATCTATCTTCACACTTCTGAGTCCATTCAAACTTTGTCCCTTTATTTGGTAAAGAAGTAATTGGATGTGTCAATTTCGAAAATCCTTCTATGAATCTTGAAGAATAATATTTAATTCCCATAAAAGACATGATAGCAGCTAAGTATTTAGGCACTGACCATTCAATAAAGGATCCTATCTTTTCTGGATCTATGAAGATTCCTTCCTTTGATACTACATGTCCCAAATACTGAATATGCTTCTCATAAAATAAGCATTTGCTAAACTTAGCATACAACTCATTATCTGAATGTGTTTAAAGAACAATATACATATGTTGATCATGTTCTTCTTTACTCTTTGAGTAAACCAGAATGTCATCTATGAATATGATGAAACAATAATATAGAAAAGGACTAAGCATAGTACTCATCAAGCACATGAAAGTGGTTGGTGCCTTAATGAGTCGAAATGGAAGTACCACAAACTCGTAATGTCCATATCTTGTCCTAAATGTTATTTTGTAAATATCTTCATCCTTGGTTGTTTTAAAGGTGTTAGAAAAGGAAAGTTTCTTAAACCCCTTTTTCTTAGCATTGAACTTCTAATGTTTCTTGGCCATCCAACCCTTATAATTTCCACAATTTTGTTTATTTTGGTTAAAATACATTTTTTCCTTCCTTATAGTCTCATCCATGGTTTTTGGATTTTCAAATTCAATCCTTTATCTGCATGAGAAAGGTAGGAAACTAAACAATATTTGTATTTTTCCCTTTCCCTCTCTCAAATAAGGTACATATCTTAACAAACTCATGAATCTGTTGAGAAATTCATCAATCAAAGTTCATGGAATTCTTTGTCCTTTTCATCAAAATAATTATATGTTAGATATTTATTTTTAAACTCTTTTTTAAACAATTTCTATGTTATATTTTTGCTTTAGATCCTCTTTGTGGATTTATTTTCGTCCCATGATAACTCTACTTGACCAATTCTCTGGTATGTAGCCAATATGACCTTCAAGTTTCTAGTATAGTTGTAGACCTCAAAATACTTTGACATATTCAGAAACTAGGCTTCTGCTCCTTCTTTGCATTCTGCATCAAAGTTTGGAGGTATGATCTTTTTTAATTCTCCTTGCAACTAAGATTTAGTACTTTTATTTTTTGTTACATAAGTACTACTATCAAATTTATATTCTTCTCTTTCATTAAACCCATGTGTCTTACTTTCATTAGAAGTTATAATTTTAGCCCTTTATGTAGATTGACTTTTATATCTTTCCTATTGGGTTTCTTCAACTTTCTTACTAACTCTTTTTCTTTCTAGTATTTTGAGTAAATATCCATTAATCTCTTCTTGTTCCTCCTTATATTTAGACAATTTATCTTGGTTTTCTTTTTACACTATCTAACTTTTCCTTCAAGTTATGCATGACTTGCAATATTTCTAATTCATGACTATCTATATCACTTATTCCTCCTCTATTTATTCCTATCTCAGTATTATGCCCTTCACCTTCCCTAGGCAACCCCTCAAAATTATATTGTTGTATTAATCCATTCTTCAACCTTTCTTAAAAATTGTTTGATTGTCTGGTTGTAATATAAATAAAATAATTGCTTCAGTTTAGGACCTATAATAAGCCCAATGTCGTAACCTACAACTCTAATACCACTCGTAATGAACCTCCTCTAATACGTTTGATTTTTTTTTTCTTTTTCTCTTTTAAATAAAAAACTACTTAGATTGAAATTTTTACTTGCAATACACTCTTATTCCCATGTGATCATACTTTAATAATCATATGATTGCACATCTATGATGATTAAGTGTAAAAAATCCATTTACTAACTTGTTATTTAATCACAATATCTTTTCCTCTGGTATCTAGTTTTGTTTCCGATATTTACCTTGCTTTCCTATTTACATCCTCAAGATCAAGATATACTAAATAGTCTATTTAATATGTTTAATATAACACACTAAAAAACCCTTCATTTCAGTAAAATCAATCTAACTTTTTTAACCCTATACACAATAATATTTATTTCACATATGATATGCATCTAATATTTTTTATAATTTATGGATATTCTAAGGTTCCTTTTTCTCCTTGCCTTTCATATGGTGGAGAATTAGAATTGAGCCATAATTACATCAAACACTTGAGATTTCCAAATAGTATCCAATCTTATCCTTTTGAGTCTATTCATCGTTCACTAATGCACAATGTATTTGCATAGTGCTTACACCTTGTTAAACCTCTGTTATTAAAATGTGTTTTTACTTTCTAACACACTTATATATATTTATATTTATTTTCACTATCCTCATCCTATGTCATATTTTGCAACAAATTATTAACATACCGCTAGCAGTTTACCTAACCTTTGTGTCTAGTTAATGTTCGAACATATTAAAATATATGTCAACCATATTGAGTGAAATTTATATAGGACCTTTGTGTCTAATTTAGGTTATAGCATATTAATATATATTAACCATATGGAAGGAAAGTTATACAACTATATTTTATAGTGTTTATTTATATATGATATAGACTTTGTTTATCATAGATATGTGGTATATTTCATTGTCAACCTTCTAGACTATCCCTGAATCAACAACATCCAAAAAATAATGTTTCCACATGCTTCTTCGGTATAAAAACATGGTAGAAACCCCAACCCTACAATCTATGGATGGTAATATTCCTTGGCAAATCCACGAATATCATTGATTAGGCTTGTGGCTTCAATTACCACCTCATTACCGTCATTTCTGTGAGTTCATTCATTCAGTCAGTGGATTTCGAGCAAACCTCTGTGATCTGGGTTTTCCTTGGCATTCACAGTTTAACTTTTATCATGAAATAGTTGATTCCAGAGATTCATTGATCTTGCTATAGGGTTTCGTTCTCAAAAGTTTTCTTATAGAGATGGGTTTTTTGCATCGAGGGTTTCTCTTAAGCTATCTTTACTTTGAGAAGGGTTTCTCTTTTTATTATTTTAAGCGTTAATGTCACCTTATCTCCTTTGCAAGTGGACTTACAAAGGTATTCCTTTTATTTTGTTTTCTAGGAAATGACTAATCCTGACATTACCGTTTTGACTATGATTCCCTCTTGGATCCCTTCATTGTCTAGTGTGCTATCGTGCATCAATGACTAGGGATGACTATGCACTTATAATTTCTCCCTTTTGATTCTGGTATTAGAATAAAAGCTAGTCTTTCATTTTTTTCCTGTGTATTGTTTCAATTGTATACATACAACAATTATTAAGTTACAAACTTCTATTACATGGTTGTGTATGTTTTCTTAGTCTCTTTATATTGTTAAAACTGGGGCTTTTGTTTTGCAACTTGGTTTGTTTATTCAAATTACAATTTTTGGAATAATTTTATCTTAATTTTTACATAGGTTATAGGTTTAAACTATTTCTTCTTTTCATTGGTTTATTTGTGGAATATAAAGCTTTACAGTTGTTGTTGGTTTCATAATTGAAATCGTTGCCTTCGTGTGAAATATTCGTAAATTAACGGTCAGGTTATTTCTAAAACACTACTAAATTATTTATATATCAGTTTTGTAATATGACTATGACCTTATTTAAAAATTCATAACGTTATGTTGAATTTGGGGTTTTTCATCATTTGGGATTTTAATTCTTTCATGATTTTTTTTTTCATTTTTGCGAGGAAGAAAGAATTCCATTTTCCTTTAGAATACACTCATTTTTTCTTCATAGTCTCATCATATAGGAATTTTATATAGGTTTTTAAACATCATTTATTTTAATTTGTTTCTCATTTTCTTTTCTTCTGCATTGTAACAATATTTCTAGCATTTGCTAAAGTAGTGTTAACCTATTGTAGAAGATTTTAACAAGGCGAAAGAATCAAACCAAAGGTGAATATTCTACATTTTTCCTTCCTACTTAATTTCATCACATGCATCATTTTGATTTATAATTACTAACACAGTTTTTCTTCCTCTGGCATATATGCAAGTAATTCTTTTACTAGACTTCTAAGTCATTTTCTTTGATGTTTCTAGCTTGGGCTTCTCCACAACTTCCCCAATGAGTTACTAAATATTTGACTATCTTACCAAGTTGGATGTTCCTATACCTTTGACCCTTTGTCTTATTGCATTTGAGTCTTGAGTTCGTGACAAAAAAAAATATATATTTCTAATATTAATTTTCAATCTTTTATCAGATATTGTTACTTCTCACTTCCTTACTGGAAGATTTGAAACTACAAGTTTCAATGCCTGAGTATGTATTGTAATTTTTCACGGTATTTTACATCCCAAAACTATTGTCAGTTGGCATTTATGAACATCATTTCATACCTACACTACCATTATGGAAATTTTTCTTCTTAATGATATAAAATGGATGTTTATGTATCCCAGTTATGTTATTGTATCAATGTCTTACATATAATTATACTTCTTAATTTTTTTATACATTTTTTTTCTCTCTTATTATTCTATGTAATTTTTTATTTCTTGGTATTTTGGACCTTATATGCAACATTTATCATTCATTGTTACCATGTGAAATTTGTAATTATATAAGTGACATCTCTAATAGCTTTCTTGAAGACCTATGGAAACTCTTCTAGGAACATTATTCTTTTAATTATTTGTTTTGATTACCACAACTCCTTATATGACTTATTATATATATATTATATATAATATATATATATATATATATATATATATATATATATATATATATATATATATATATATATCTCAGGTCTAGAATATTTCAAGTCTAAGTATTGTTAATTCTATGCTAATATTTACATTATACTAATACAATGTGTGTGTGGTTTCATAAGTTTTATTTAGACCGGTTTTTAGCCAACTAAATTTCAACTACTTGTATTTGCATATGTTAGTGTATTTCAAATTCTAAATTAGGCTAGTTATTCATTCAAATACATATAATTTGGTAAATAAATTAATGCACTTAGATGCAGGAAATTTAGATAACAGAAAGTAATTTCCTTTAAACTAACTACTGCTATAATTTTCTATACAAATATTTAGGTCAAACATTTGTACACATAAAATGAAACATAGAAGTAAGTAACATAATAGAAATTTAGGGTACTTGATAACATGAGTTCGGAACTAACACAAGAGCTCACCATCCCCACCTAACCAATGACAACCAATGACACTTTGCCTCCAAAGCATCCCCGCATGCACAAGTTTGCAAGTTATTTTATTTTCCTTTTGTCATTCCTTTTTCTCTTCCAAAGTTCAACCCTATGTACTTCCTTCTAGAAAGAAGAAAAAAGAAAATTTCTCCTTACCAATCATTTGGTATTTGGCAACTGCCTCCACCTCACCTAGCAAGTGACAGGTAATTACTAGCTCATTTATGAGCTCTAATTCCCACTTCCAAAGACAACATCCAATCTTTATGGAATTTATGGATCAATCATATATATAATCATAATTAATACAATCATTCAGACTAGATTCCTAGGAATTAATGAATGGATAATTATTAACCAACATTAACTTGCAACCTGTATTTCTTTCAAACATATGTAGCTTTTGTAGTAATTTCCAAAATCTTAATTTTTATTAATAGCTTAATAAATACAAGATTTACATTCAACATTTATCAGTTTATCACACTAATAAACTATTTCAAAATAATTCTTTTAATGTTAAGACACAAACACACTTACCATTTTTACAAATTTACAGCAAAAGCTTCAAAGTTAGGGAATATCATAAGACACCTCCCTAGCTCCTTGGCGCTCTAGAGTGATGGAACCAAACATTGAGGAATGATGGGGAGTTAAGAATGATCCCTACATAAATTCATAGGATGTAAATTCATTGATTAATGTAGAGGATTGAGACATGGTGCAATCCTCGGTGTGAGTTGAGCTGGCATGCACCACATAGGCTAGGTATGACCATGTGGATTGATGCATGAAATTTCAGATGACACAAATCCATGATGTGGATAGCTTGTTGATGTGGTGCATTGATGGTGTGACACATGGAAGGCACGAATGGCCTTTTTCTTTATGGAAAAGGGGGTTGGTTATAAATGAAGTGTAGCACCCCAACATATGCCACATGGTAGAGTAACGTCATTAGTATGTTGATGTGATGTCAGCAAGGTGGTAGATTTTGTTAGGGGAAGTTAACACGATGTGAAATGGAAGTCAACTTATTAACAAACTTGACTCGTGCGTTCTGTCTAGCACCATTTTTTGTCGTTTCCTTCCCATGTTTGGGCATGATGGCGTTGGCACATTGATGTGGTAGAAATTGCATGTGATGTGGAAGAACTATGTGTTCCAATTCATGGGCCCCATGGAGGTCTTGTTTATGTGGAAAGGGAGTTTAAATGGATGAACATTAAATTGCCATAATTTAATTCGAGCATCAGATCACAATAAAATTTCTATCATTGGAAAACTTTCAACGAGCTTGATCGAATGGTGGTGTTAGAATATGATTTTAAGAACTTTTGAAAATCAGGATTTTTATAACTCCATCCTCATAATGTGACCACGGGGTTATGTCAATTGAATGTAAGATATTTCATTCAGCGTTGATTATCTAATGGAGTGGGAGGGAGCATTATAGTGTGGTATCAGAGCATCCAAGTTCAACACTTGGACAATATGAATTCAAGAAAAAATGAAATGAAAATTTAAGGTTGAATTTGAGGAGGAATGCATGCAAACAACTAAAATTTTATTTGATGATTAATTTATCATTTCTTCTTATATTTTCTATTATAAAGGTCAAGATATACTTTTAAACTTGTAGAGGTCATTGGTGATAAGTTTTCTAAAATGTTGATGTTAAACATATTGAGTGGTGTTGTACCCTACAACAACCCCCCATTTCATATCATTATTATCCCAAAACCATAATATGAAATGGGTCTTTTTTTTTTAATTTAATTTTGGTCTTAATTGGTATCAACTTAGTTCTATTCAAAAAAGGCCCAAAGAAATAAAATAAAGCATTACCAAAAAACCTTTTCAATAAACCAATCAAGAGCCTTACACACAAATGATTAATCTTTTGTCATTGCGATAAAGCGATCGCAAGATCACATATCGCAATGACAAAGGGAACACAACTTAAGGGCCTATTGGTTTTCTCCGATGCGAAATGGCTATCGAGTATCAGCGATAATGAATTAATGCAATAAAACTCCCTCTTGCTCCGATGCGATGCGATATCGCTATCGACGATCGGCAATCAACTATGCATGCTTTTAAAACCACCCCACTCGCTACTCCCGATGCGATGCGATATCGCCATCGGAGATCGGCGATTCCAAATGGAACCAATATAACGATTTGTGATTTCTCCTGACACCCGATTGCGATAAAGCCAAAAAAGCA
Source organism: Pinus taeda (assembly GCA_000404065.3). Taxonomy (NCBI): domain Eukaryota; kingdom Viridiplantae; phylum Streptophyta; class Pinopsida; order Pinales; family Pinaceae; genus Pinus; species Pinus taeda. The sequence goes on along the minus strand of APFE031680058.1, from coordinate 47,746 downwards.
CAGATTTCAAAATAAATCTTAAAGCGGGTTTAATACGATTTATTCGTATTTAATGCCTTATATTTCGAAGAGCCATTCATCCGCGCTCAACCACCAAAACACCCAAGGCACGCTTCAAATAAATCATTCGGCCATTAATCGAATTGACGGGCATTGATAGGATTGACAGGTCTTAACGGCCATTTAATGAAACAATAAGCCTGCGATCTTTTTACAGATTTTATTCGAGGCCACCTTAAGTCAATCGTTTGCCATGCATTCATCAATATATATCTCAATCTATTTGATTTACGCTATCATTTTCTGTATTACGTCCATTATCATCTCTGTGCAGAATTCTTCTACAGAAACAGATTTAACCATAATGGGGAAGAAGTCCAAGAAAACCACAATGGCTTCCGCTTCGCCGGCCACAGGGCAACCTGTTGTTGATCCAAGCAATAAAAAGAAAGGGCTAATATCAGACACTACATGCCTAGGACTTGTCAGAGCTACTTGGCAAGGCACCTATAACCTGATTGAAGCCGAAGAGCCAAGGGTGACAGCAATACAAGTCTCAGCCGACAGCACTAGCAAATCCAAGGCTAGTTTAAGCGATTTAGCCAACTCTTTTCTTCATCAAATAGCGGCCCGAGAGAAAATCCTCCCATATACAGATGTGGTTAGATGGGCGATTCAGGAAATCCCGATTACCGACAGAACTTTCAGCACCACAGATGGGAGAATTTTTGGTTCCTTTCGAGCCGAGGATTTAAGGCAAATGTATCATTTACCGGAGGCAGAGAAGAAATATAACACGGCATTCCTTGAGAAATTCCGAGCTGAGAATGAGACTGAATCTGAAGACATTCGAGGTTGGAGACAAAATCTGGCAAAGCACAAGCACGAATCTTCGAGTAAGTACTCAGTCGATTCTCTGTGCTCTCCTTATTGCTATGCTGGGATAATGATGTGCAGATTGTGGGGATTACATGATTCGGCCAATTTTACCATAGAAATGGTCCCCTTAGTGGAGGTGGCCTGTAGTGGTGAAATAATGGATTGGGCAGATATACTGTCCGATAAGTTAGCATCGGCAATTCTTGAGTTTAGATTCAAGTCCCGCGTCACTGAAAGGTTCATTCCCCCATTTTACTACAGTTCCTATGTATTAGATGTCTTGTGTTTTAATTATGAATTTCCTGTGCTCGGATGGAGGTGGACGTCGCAAGACCCCGCACCCATCCACATATACCATCAAAAGTTGTGGAAGACCAACTATAAACACCATTTGTATCAAATCTGCAAAGGTTTCATGTTGCCCATTCATTATTCTATTTTCAATAAGCCTACCCCTAAGATTTCCTACCAAGCAGGGATTGATTTAACTTCCATAGGGAGTTGGTTTGGGGAGGAAAAGTTCACTTATATCGGAGTTTTTGGCAGTCAAGCCAAGCCCCATGTTCTTCCTCTATACATCCCTGATAAACTATTGGCCAGGGAAATAGCCTATCAGATCATCGCCGATGGGGTTACACAAACTCTGAAGAAAGCTAAGAAGCACGTCTGGCCCTCTTTTCCTTTGAGAATTGGTATCTACACTCTGCATGATTTCAAACATGCAGAGAAAGAAGCTAAGAAAATAAATTCATTAACCCTGACAACTCTACCAAGCAGGCGATTCGATCCAAACAAAGTCTCTTATAATGCACTCGAACAGGCCAAATTGACCAAGTTCGAGCATAAAGAAGACAGATTTGAGGACTTTTTCGCATCGGCCGAGTCACTGTATCAAGTTAAATCGCTCGCCATAATTGAATACAAAGATGAAGGGCTGGTCGAATTCAACAGACTTAGAGAGCAGAGGTTGAAAACTCTGTCTCTAGACATGTTTGCGACGACTCCAACAACAGAGTCAAGCGAGCCTGAGCAGCGACTTGATAAAGAACCTCCTATTACATCAAAGCAACAGGAGGAAGTGCATGAGCAAAGACAAGAAGAGACCCAGGCGAAAGAGCAAGAACAGAGCAGTTTAAAGGTAAATGAAGATACACAGATTGATCCGAAATTGCTCCAGGAATGGCAACAATTTAATTCTATTATCGGAAATCTGGAATTTTTTAAAGATGAAGAGACTTCAAAAGAATTCAATACACAAGAGGCAACTTCAAAGCAGGTTTCAGGCGAAACCAACGACCCACCCAAATCAAAAGAAGCGGAAATAATCCCAAAGGATCATTCTGGCGAAGTCATTTTGCGGATTGAAGAGATTCCTCCCTTGGATGTCTTCTATAGCCCAAGGCATAAAGTTGTAGTGAAATGACAGAGGAAGAGGAGAGGGACTGATCAACCTTCTTTATTCCCAGAACAAACAGTAACGAGAAATGTGGTATGGAAAGAGGAATTTGATCCCTCTGATGATTTGACAAAGCTATCGCAATATGCTGGAGCTTATTCGGCAGCGACAATAGACAAAGCATCGGAGGTGAGCAGTTTATTAAAGACAAAAGATCAGGATATCTTTTCGTTAGAGGCACAATTATCTGAAGCACAGCAAAAGGCAGAGCAGGCAGAACAACAATTGCTAGTACAACAACAAATAAACAATCAGTTGACTAAGCAATTGCAGGAAGAAAAACAGAGGATTGATAGTAGTGCAGTCCAAAGGTAAAAGGAGTTATCGAAGGCATTGGCACAACTAAAAGCATCAAATGAACAAATGCTAAAGGCCAAAGATGAGCAGATCGCTCAATTATCAGCTCAACTTGAGCAAACAAAAAAGCTCCCACAGGTAGATGAGTTTAAAGCAGAGGCATTTCAATTAAACAAAGGATTGATAAATCAGATGAAGCTTTTATGTCAGCAAATCACCTAGGCATAACCATTATGTGACTTAGCGACATCTATAAGTGAAAAAGTAGAAAAGGCAAGGACAGATTTGGATCAAGCCGAAGAAACATTGACAATTTTTTTGGAATGGCAAGATTCCGATCAGGGACAGGCAGCTAACCTACCAAGTATTCTAGAATCGCACAAAGAAATATTATTCATAGAATGGCAATCTCAGTTAATGAAGGCAGAAAGAGCGATTTTAAGATGCAAGACAACCACTAGTAATTTGGTTGAATTGGTTAATAATACTCTTTACTTGTCTAACATGATTTCTCAATGTACTCCAGGCCAATTAACAGCAACGAAGATGTTGGAGCAATCATGTTACCCCGAGCTGGAGAAAAATGGAAGGTTAATTGCGGGAATCAACAGTTTGACATGGGATGTCTATTGGTTCTTTTTAGTGAAGCCGCACAGCCAGAGAGCCGCCCTCAAATGCCTCACAGATGCGATTGGGTATATTATCTTCGATATTCAGGATGCCACCTTTGCTGCCCAACTCAGCTTGCACCTCAACAGACCACCCGAAGTGGAGCCAATGCTTGCGATAAGCCAGCTCAAGTTTAAATGCAAACAGCCTGAGTCATGATTCACATCGCCGACTGCCAGATCGCTCCCAAGAAGATAGATAGTATTAATTGATGCCAATTATGTAGGATTTTGTTTTCATAGATTTTTTAGTTTAGTAGTATTTATAGACCCTTTCATGCATTTAGAAAGGGTCGTAAAGTTTTGTATATGACTTAAACCCTGAAGTTGCACTATTGTAGTTCAAGGATATTCTTTTATGAAACTGGACCAATCATTCTGATTTTGTTAAGGAATCTTTTATACAAATGTGCACTACTGTCTTTGTTTGAAAGCATTTCTGCGTTGAAGGAAGAATTTCAAATAGCGATTGATATTGGGATTGATTAGCAGCTCATATGGTACTATTATCTATGTCTGGACTCATTCTTGTTATATGAATTGTCATTTGATCGCTCTTGCTATTATCACTTATATATATGTGTTTTAATAGCATCCTTTATGCATCCCACTATTGGCTGTTTATAGCATGATTTTCTTCCAATCATATATGTATCGATGATATAAATGATAAATGCAGTAATTTTGTGTTAATCACTTTGTTTAACTATTTAGATGAAGTAATCTTTAAATGATTGAATATATATGTTTATTTTACAGAGTCATCTACATGCCTGTCAATAGACAAAGATTATTAAACGTTGCATTTCAAAAGAATAGTTGTTCCCGGGATTAGTATTAGTTTTCTTATTTTTGTTGATAGATTAAGTCATCCACCTATCATTAGAACAAACAACTCATCAATCATCCACCTCTTTTATTCACTATTGGGAAACTGGTCCCATTACATCCAGTCGGAGCCACCATTCCAAACAGGAAAGGAGCTGTATTAAGGTCCAGACTGGGTGGTTATCCCCCAATGTTGTTGCAATGATTTTCGAGGCATCAACATTTCTGGCGCTAGAAGGAGGGCAACCACTATGAATGGCGAGTAAGCCAAAACCTACAGACCATTCAAAGAGTAACTCACCCTCCACCTCTCCTCAGACCTCTCGACGAGACGAGGAAGAATCAACCACAACTGCTCAACTTCATCATACTTCAGAACACTTAAGTCCGGAGTCCCCTGAAGTTCAATCTATCATCCAGAAACTTCAAGGCTTCTCGATTTCACCTCCTAGATTTGAAGTATCACAAGGCATTCAAACTTTGCAATTCCACTTACCTCCTCACCTTACCAGACTTCAAAGCGAAAAACTAGGTATTGCACCACTTGAGTTTCCTTTGCCCGAAAGGAAAAGGATTAAAAAGAACGCTAAAGGTTCTGGTAGTGAAACCTTTTCTCCATCATCTTCCATTTCATCATCACCTGTGCGAAGTCAAACACCCACTTCACCACTACATATTGTTGTTCACCAAGGGACTTCACCTCAAACATCAAAATCTTTTCAGTCTTCATTTCCACCTCCCCCTCAAGCACCTGGAACACCACAGGCAATCGTTGGTACTCCCAAAATGGCTCAAAGGCCATGGAGAAGTCCTGGTGCAGTCACCATTCCTGCGCCTTTACATCCATTACCCGATTACCCTGAGAAATGGTTACCAAAGTTCAATCCAGATGCTGGAACGTCGGTAGAAGAACACATAAATAATTTTATGTTGTCAGTCAATTTGAAGGGAGTAACAGAAGAAGATGTGGTAGTCAGATTGTTCCCTTATACATTACAAGGATCAGCAGGATCTTGGTATTTTTCCTTACCTGCTGGATCCATCACCAGTTGGAATATCTTTCAGGAACAATTTCTTACCAAATACGGCAATGATAGATCCTTGGCTACACTCATCCATGACCTTTCCAATTTAAGGATCGAGCCAAGAGAACCCATTAAGGAGTTTAAATCCTGATTTAACAAACTCTTGAACAAAATCCCTACCGATGACAAGCCAAGCGAACAAGTTAGAAGCGAATGGTATATTACAGCCTTACCCTCAAACATAGCCATTTTTTTGGATAGGGCTAAACAGCCTACATTGGCCAAAAACATGAAGGAAGCCCTCGCTGTTGAAAAAAGTGTAATCGCCTTAGAAAAGAAAACTGCCCTGGAAGAACGAAAATCCAAAAAAGTGTCCTTTAAAGATGATTCGAAGAAAAATATCACTAAGGATCCATATGACATGGAGGGCCTTCAAAAAGTCCTTAAAACCATGTCAAACGAAATGGTTGAGATTAAGAAACAAGTATCAGAGTCCTCAACGAAGAAACCATATAGGAATTTCAAAAACCCGATTCCAAGCCTCCAAATGTCATATCTTACGCAGATTCGGATCCTGAGGAAGAAGAAGAAGAAGAAGCAATTACACCATCCGAAGAAGAAGAAGAGGAAGTAGTTGAATGCCACGGGATGTGGGACTTTATACTCCCTAATTCCGATACTGACGCTGAGCAAGAAGCCTTTCCTGTCACTAAAAGGAGTAAAGCTACTCCCGAACTTGTTCAAGCTAATCCAAAGAAAAGGAGTGCTGGTACTAATACTAAAAAGGTAAAGGTACCCGCAAGGAAGCCAGCTGCGACAGTATCTCAGAATCAACCGTCATCCTCCAATACACCTTCGTCATCTAAGACATTGGTAGTTTCTGATTCGATGGATTATAATATTGTCGATGACATGAAGAAAACTAAGGCAAACATCACCATGTTTGAGCTTAGTAAATTAAAACATCAACAAAAATTACTTCTCAAAGAACTTAATGCTGTTCCTTCTTCACCTCTTTCCACCACTAAAGCTACAAGCGATTCAGGACAACCACCTTCTCGTAGAGTTGAGGCGACTGACACAATTTTGATTGGATATACATCAAATTCCCATACCCCTCCTTTCCTCTTAACATATGAAATTTACAATCGAAATCTACATAACTGCTTAATTGATTCTGGGGCATCATTTAATACAATGCCTGCTTCAGTTTGTTCTAAACTAAATATAGAACCCCAGAAATCTTCTATTCACATTGTGCAGTTACATAGAACAAAAGTTCAAGTTTTAGGGGAAATAAGCTCTGTAACGATTAGGTTATCGGCGGATCCACGAATAGTCCAAAGGATTGACATCCTAGCCGCCGATATACCTGAATTCTAGGGTTGATTTTAAGTAGGGATTGGTCAGAAAATCTCCATGGGTATATCTCCACCGATTGGTCCCATATGTGGCTCCCCTATAAGGGCAAGGCCAATCAAATAATGATCGATCGGGAGAAACATATGACCCACACTGTTACAGAATTTGAACAAGAAAATCAACTAGTCGCATTCAACAACAATATCTTAGGGAATTATTCTTCTAAGTCATTTTTCAGCAATTATATTGCCCAGCCATCCCCTTTCTCAGTTAACAATTTCACATCGCAAATTGAAAATTTTCGCAGACCGAGCGGGAAAAATGCGTTAATGTTACTGAGAATTTTGTTAGTAAGATTGTAGATAATTCTTTATTTTGGTGTTTATATTTTGATGGATCCAAGTCTAGTGAAGGATCAGGAGCAGGATGCATTTTGGTTAGCCCGCAAGGAGAAAAAACAATGTTGTCCTGTAGATTAGAGTTTGAATGCACCAATAACACAGCTGAGTACGAAGCATTAGTCCAAGGACTATACAAAGCAATCGGCCTCAAAGTCCAACACTTAAAGGCCTTTGGAGATTATGAGATTATTGTTAAATAGGTGAGGAATACAATTCATTGTCTTTCGAACCATTTTAAACATTATCAATCGCTAGTACAAGAGCTCACTTCCCATTTTTCAGCATTCAATATTTCTTCCATTCCCAGGTCAAAAAATTCGGCAGCCGACTTGCTAGCCAATGTCGCTTCCAAGCTGCTCCCTTTCGAAGACTATAGTCCAGATATTTTTTCAGTAGAATTACTTTTTAGGCCATCCATTCCTGACAATGTAACCAATTGGAGATTATTTAACCACGAGGATGACATTTTACAATTTCTCACCTCCGAAAGATCCTATGATAATCAAATCATCGAGGAAGACGAGCACGATTTTCAAATGTGAGATAAATATGAGGAAAACTCAATCCCAAAGCGCGTGGTGAAGCTTGAGGACCTTTACGACATTAAAGACAGGTTTAAACCTGTGTCTAATACAAAGCTCCAAAGCTCTACCTTAAGGTTTGAATTAATAAACCTTGGCACCGAACAAAATCCTCAAAACATTAATTTAGGATTAGGACTCTCCATGAAGGAAAAGGAAGCATTAATTAGTCTGTTAAGAAAGAATAAACATGTTTTCGCTTGGAAATATGACGATCTAAAAACGTATGATACATCTATTATCCAGCGCACTATCCCGATGCTTCCTGAACAGAAACCAGTTCAACAAAAGTTGAGGAAAATACATCCAAACTTAGAGGGTCAAATAAAATCAGAACTCAATAAACTCTTGAAAGCTAAGATTATTTTTCCCGTATGACACTCAAACTGGGTCTCCAATATGGTACCAGTCAGAAAGAAAAATGGCGACATAAGGATTTGTATTGATTTCAGAAATTTAAATAAGGCAAGTCTAGAAGATAACTTCCCATTACCCACTATGGAGCAGATACTCCAATCAGTGGCAGGCTCAGAATTAATGTCCTTTTTGGACGGTTTTTCAGGATATAACCAAATTTTGGTCCATCCTGATGACAGAATCAAAACCACATTCAAAACAAAATGGGGAACATATGCATATTAGAAAAAAAAATGCCTTTCGGACTTATTAATGCAGGAGCCACTTTTCAAAGAGCAATGGATATCGCTTTCAAAGGGTTAATTAATAGAACAGTAGTCGTCTATTTAGATGACATTACTGTATTTTCTAAAGAGAGATCGAACCACTTGCACGATTTGAATCAAATATTTCAGCGCTGTAAGAAATATGGTATTTCTCTTAACCCCCAGAAATCCTTTTTCGCTCTTGATCAAGGTAAGCTCCTAGGCTTTATTGTTTCTAAAGACGGCATCTGTATCGATCCAGATAGGATTAAAGAAATATCTGAAATCCCTTTTTCTCACAATAAGAAATCCATGCAGTCATTTTTAGGCCAAATCAATTTTGTCAAAAGATTCGTTCCAGACTTTTCTCAGATTATTTTACCACTTCAAACTATGATTAAGAAAAATTCAGTCTTTAAATGGGGATCGCCAGAAAAGGAAGCGTTTGAATATATCAAACAATCAATAATCAATGCCCCCGCTCTAAACACTCCAAATTTTTCTAATCATTTTACATTGTATACCATCGCATCCGATTGCTCTTATGCTACAGTATTTACACAGATCAACAATCACAATTTGGAAGCACCTATTTCATTTTATAGCTCAAATCTTCAAGGTGCAGAAGTAGACTACTCTGAAGTAGAAAAACAAGCCTTTGCTGTATATAAAGCGGTTAAACATTACAGACCCTTCCTTTTGAAAGCCCATACAAAGGTTATAGTTCCTTTCTCCTCGGTTAGGTAACTATTAATCCAAAGAGAATTGGGAGAAAAAAGGGCAAATTGGGTAACAACACTTCAAGAATATGACCTAGAGATCAAGCCAACAAAGATTGTTAGAAGCCAAGGTTTTTGAAGGTTATTAGCAGGAGCATCCAACATTCCGGAATCAAGCGATACAGATCAATCAGAAACAAGAACCAGATAAGTATCATTGACTATGAATCACAGTATGTTGATTTAATATTTTATTTGAAAAATGGATATGCACCTCCCAACCTGTCCTACAAAAACAAAAGGGCCATAAGATTGAAAGCAAAAAATTTTACCATTATTGATGATGTGCCTTTTAGGAAAAATTATGATTCAGTTTTATTAAGATGCCTTGAAAAACCTGAAGCACAAAAGGTTTTGCAGGAATTACATGATGGACCAGCAGGAGGCCACTTTGGAGCTGATACCATAGCTCACAAAGTCATCCATGCTGGATATTATTGGCCCACTCTGTTTAGAGATGCTCATGAATATGTAAGGAAATGTCGAAATTGTCAAACTTCAAGTGGAAGACAAAGGAAATCAACCTTCCCTCTGCAACCGGTCAACATTGAATAGCCATTTGAGCAATGGGGATTGGACATTATCGGAGAAATTACCCCAAATTCTTCCAAAAAGCATAAGTATATACTTACTGCTACTGATTACTTTACCAAGTGGGTTGAAGCGATTCCTTTAAAGACAACAAACTCTGAAGCCATTATTGAATTTATAGACCAATTCATCATTACCAGGTTTGGTGTCTTGAATGCTCTTGTTTTTGATAATGCATCTTAATTTTCAAGCAATGCTATGTTTGATTTCGCAATCAAAAGAGGATTCAAACTCAAATATTCTGCTAACTATTATCCTCAGGGCAATTGTTTGGCCGAATCTACAAACAAAAATCTTATTAAAATTATCAAGCGAACTATCGAACAGAATCATAAGAACTGGCACAAATCTAAATATTTGCATTATGGGCTGACAGATAACGCAAAAGCTTCTATAGTTCTTCCCATAAACTGTTTATGGAAAAGAAGCAGTACTACCAACAAATCTCATCCTTCCTTCTCTAGCCCTAGTTCAATTTATTGAAGAAAGCCCTTCTTCTTCCTTACAACTTAGACATGACCAAATTCTAAAATTAGAAGAAGAAAGAGAAAAAGCCAAAATCATTCATGCGAAACATCAGCGGATCATCAAGTCATCATTTGATTCAATTTCATCTGGTTCCAAACAATTTCAAGTTGGTGATTTAGTCCTGAAATGGGACAAAGCCCATGAAGATAAAGGAAAACACACCAAGTTTAAGAAAATGTGGCTTGGACCATTTCAGATCTGTGAAAAGATAGGCCATTCGACCTTCATACTACAAGATTTATCAGGGTTGAGAGATTCTCTCCCTGTCAATGGTCTTATCTTAAAGAAATTCTTCAATTGAGGAGGTAACCCCTTCTCCTTTTAATAGCATTTTTGTAGTTTGTAACAGCATTAGAAAATAAAACTGTAAGGTATCTCCTATTTGACCTTTGTTGTATTCAAAGAGTTTCTCCAAAATAAGTAGTGTGATATTTACTCTTAAAATAAATAGAAGTCTTAAACAAAAGGAATGATTTCTAGGAAATTAGATATAATTGCATTCTGGAACTACACTACAATCCTAGTGAACCCCTCTCGAAGTTTATAAATATTATAAATCTTTTTAGATTTTTTCAAATTGGTCAAAAGAAGGTTATCAATATCAAAATAGAAGCTAATCCAATTTCAGCATCTCCAACTCTTACCTTGTCATCCATCTTCTCTCAAGGAGGAAATTGTCTATCCCATTTACTCAAGTTTGTGATTACTCAGAATGTAATTCCAAGAATACTGGATACAAAAGATAAGAGGTCTTATTAAAAGCCTGTTTACCATGTTCAGAGGGAAATAGTTTAGCCGACATTACCAATACTGCATACCAAAACATGGTAATGGCTTCAATTGTAAGACAAGGGGTCTCATCACGAGCCAGCTTGTTCGGTTAGATTACTACCAGTGAATGGCATTGTCACTTAACTAGCCACCACACCAGTGCAATGGCTTTTTATCTTACAAAATAACAGAAAAAAGAAAAGAAACACAAAATATGAAAAACATATTTTGAATTCATTCTGTTAATCATAATCTAAGGTAAATGGGACAATAGACAATGATATGGTTAAAAGGTATCCCTGCCGAAACTATGGACGTTTGCTGGAAGCAGAGGCTCTACCTATGACAAAGGAGTGAATTTTAAATAGTTGATTTGGAAAAGTTTTCTGTTTTATCAATATCAACCAATAAACGCCAATTTAAAATCTAGAATGTATCTATTTTTTAACAAAAGAGGAAATTAGCAAAGAAAGTTTTGTTTTGTCTGGAATGCAACTATACCTAGTTATATTAGAATTTTCCCTTCTGATAAAAATTTCTGTTTTGAAAAAGTTTAAGTATTTCTATACTTTTCAGAGATAACTGTTTCTTCTAGCAAATCGCCAATTGTTGTGCCCTACAACAACCCCCCATTTCATATCATTATTATTCCAAAAACCATTATATGAAATGTCCCTTTTTAATTTTTGTTTTTTAATTGGTATCAATTTAAGTTCTATTTTAAAAAGGCCCGAAGAAATAAAAGAAAACATTACCAAAAGGCCTCTTCAATTAAACCAATCAAAAAACCTTAACGTAAAACGATTAATCTTTTGTCATTGCGATAAAGCGATCGCAAGATCGCATATCGCAATGACAAAGGGAACACAACTTGAGGACATTTTGATTTCCTCCGATGCGAAATCGCCATCGGGTATCAGCAATAAATAAAGTAACACAATTAAGGACCCCTTGCTCCGATGCGATGCGATACGGCAATCGGCAATCGGCGATAATGGCTAAACACAAATAAGCTCCCTCTTGCCTCGATGCGATGCAATATCGCTATCGACGATTGACGATTAACCATGCACACATTCTTAACCGCCCCACTTGCTACTCCCGACGCGATGCGATATCACTATCGGCGATCGGGGATTCCAAATGGAACCAAAACAATGACTTATGATTTTCACGACGCCCAATTGCGAAAAGGGAAAAAGCATAGTTTTCAAAGTAAAACCATAAAGGCAGTTTAATACGATTTATTCGTTATTAAGGAACTATCTTTCAAAAAGCCGCTCATCCGCGTTCAACCGCCAAATCGCCCAAGGCATGCTTCAAATAAATCATTCGGCCATTAACCGAAGCGACTGGTATTAATGAGATTGACAGGCCTTAATGGCCATTTAATGAAAACAACAAGCTTGCGATCTATTCACAGATTTGATCCGAAGCCGTCTTAAGTCAATCAATCACCATGAATTTATAAAGATATATATATCTCAGTCTATTCGATTCATGTTATTGTTTCCTGTATTACGCCTATCTTTCTCTCTGTGCAGAATTCTTTCGCAAAGACAAATTTGAGTGGAATGGGAAAGAAGTCCAAAAAGAGTACAATGCCTTCCGCTTCACCAGCCGCATGGCAATCCGTCGTTGATCCAGGCAGTAAAAAGAAAGGGCTTATATCAGATACTACGTGCCTGGGACTTACTAGAGCTACTTGGCAAGGAACATATAACTTGATTGAAGCTAAAGAGTCGAGGGTGACGGGAATACAAGTCTCATGCGATAGTACTAGCAAATCTAAGGCTAATCTAAAAGACTTGGCCAATTCCTTTCTTCACAGAATAGCGGCCCGGGAGCAAATTCTCCCATATACGGATGTGGTAAGCTGGGCAATCCAAGAGATCCCAATTACCGATAGAACTTTTAGCACTATAGATGGGAGGATTTTCGGTTCTTTTCGAGCCGAAGATTTAAGGAAAATGTATCATTTACCGGCAGAAGAGAAGAAGTATAACACGACATTCCTAGAGAAGTTCCGAGCAGAAAATGAGACCGAGTCCGAACCAATTCGAGGCTGGAGACAAAATCCAGCAAAGCACAAGCACGAATCCTCGGGTAAGTACTCAGTCGATTCTCTATGTCATCCTTACTGCTAGGCTGGGATTATGATGTGTAGACTATGGGATTACATGACTCTGCCAATTTTACCATAGAAATGGTCCACTTAATGGAGGAGGCATGTAGTGGCGAGATAATGGATTGGGCGGACATATTATCTGATAAGTTAGCCATGGCCATTCTTAATTTCAGATTTAATTCTCGCATCACAGAGAGGTTCATTCTGCCATTTTACTACAATGCCTATGTATTAGACGTTTTATGTTTTAATTCTGAATTTCCTATGCTCGGATGGAGGTGGACATCGCAAGACCCCGCACCCATCCACATATATCATCAAAAGTTGTGGAAGACCAACTACAAACACCACTTGTATCAAATTTGCAACGGTTTCATGTTTCTGATTCATTACTCCATTTTTTATAAGCTTGGCCCAAAGATTTCTGAACAAGCAGGGGTGGATTTAACTGCCGTAGCAAGTTGGTTTGGAGAAAAGAAGTTCACCTATATTAGAGTTTTTGGCAGTCAGGCCAAGCCCCATGTGCTTCCTCTATACATCCCTGATAAGTTACTTGCCAGGGAAGTAGCCTATCAAATCAATGCCGATGGGGTTACTCAGACCTTGAAAAAAGCTAAGAAGCATGTCTGGCCCTCCTTTCCCCTGCGAATTGGTATTTACACTCTGCATGATATCAAACATGCAGAGAAGGAAGCTGGGAAGATAAATTCGCTGACTCTAGCCACTCTGCCAAGCAGGCAATACGATCCAAGGAAAATCGCTTACAATGCGCTCGACCAGGCCAAATTGGCCAAGTTCGAGCACAAAGAAGACATATTTGAGGATTTGTTTGCATCGGCCGAATCGATATATCAAGTTAAATCGCTCGCCATAAATGAATACAAAGATGAGGGGCTAGCCGAATTTAACAGAATTAGAGAACAGAGGTTGCAAACTCAGCCTCTAGACCTGTTAGCGACTACTCCAACAACGACAAAATCAAGCGAGCGTGAGCAGCAAAGTAATAAGAAACCTCCTACTACATCAAAGCAGTAGGAGGAAGTGCATAACCAGAGGCAGGAAGAAACCTAGACAAATGTGCAGCGACAGGATGAAACCCAGGCGAAAACTCAAGAAGAGGGTAGCTCGAAAGTTAATGATGATACACAAATTGATCCAAATTTGCTCCAGCAATGGCAGCAATTCAACTCAATCATCGGCAACCTAGAATTCTCTAAAGATGATGAGGTTTCAAAAGAGGGCGACACACAGGAAGCGACATCAAAACAGGTTTCGGGCGAAACCAACGACCCACCCAAATCAAAGGAAACAGAAATAATTCCTAAGGATCCATCAGGCGAAATCATTTTGCAAATAGAAGAGATTCCTCCCTTGGATGTATTCTACAGCCCAAAGCATAAAGCTTTTGTAAAGCGAAAGAGGAAGAGAAGAAGGGCTGATCAACCTTCTTTATTCCCTGAATTAACAGTAACGTGCAATGTTGTGTGGAAGGAAGAATTTGATCCCTCCGATGACTTAACAAAGCTATCGCAATACGCTGGAGCGTATTCGGCGGCAACCATAGATAAAGCATCGGAGGTGAGCAGTCTATTAAAGGCGAAAGATCAAGACATCATTTCGCTACAGGCTAAATTATCGGAAGCGCGACAGAAGGCAGAGCAAGAAGAGCAGGAATTGCTAGTACAGCAGCAAAATAATTATCAGCTGACTAAGCAATTGCAAGAGGAGAAACAGAGGATTGACGAGAGCGCAATCCAAAAGAAAAAGGAGCTATCGACAGCATTAGCGCAATTAAAAATATCAACTGAGGGAATGATAAAATCCAAAGATGAGCAAATCGCTCAATTATCAACTCAAATTGAGCAAATGAAAAAGCTCCCTCAGGTAGATGAGTTTAAAGAAGAGGCGCTTCAATTAAATAAAGCATTGATAAATCAGGTTAAGCTCCTATGTCAACAAATCACCCAGGCAGAGCCATTGTGCGACTTAGTGGCATCCATAAGCGAAAAAATAGAAAAGGCAAGGATAGATTTGGATCAGGCCGAAGAAACGCTGACAAATTTTCTGGAATGACAAGATTCCGATCAGGGCCAGGCAACTAACCTACCAAGAATTCTGGAATCACACAAGGAAATATTATTCACAGAATGTCAATCACAGTTAATGAAGGCAGAAAGAGAAATTTTAAGATGCAAGACAACCACTGGTAATTTGGTTGAATTAGTAAATAATACTCTTTATTTGTCTAACATGATTTCCCAATGTACTCCAGGCCAATTAACAGCAACAAAGATGTTGGAGCATTCATGCTACCCAGAGCTGGAGAAAATTGGAAGATTAATCGCGGGGATCAACAAGTTTAACATGGGATGCCTATTGGTTCTTCTTAGTGAAGCCGCACAGCCAAAGAGCCGCCTTAAAATGCCTCACAGATGCTATCGGGTATATCATACCCGATATTCAGGATGCCACCTTTGCTGCCCAACTCAGCTTGCGCCTCAACTGACCACCCAAAGTGGAGCCAATGCTTGCGATAAGCCAGCTCAGGTTTAAAGGCAAGCAGCCTGAGTCATGATTCACATCGCCGACTACCAGATCGCCCCCAAGGAGATAGATAGCATTTATTGATGCCAATTTAGTAGGATTTTGTTTCATAGATTTTTTTAGCCTAGTAGTATTTATTGACCCTTTCATGCATTTAGAAAGGGTCGTAAAGTTTTGTATATGACTTAAACCCTGAAGTTGCACTATTGTACTTCAGGGATATTCTTTTATGAAACTGGACCAATTATTCTGATTTGAATGAGGAATGTTTTTATACAAATGTGCACTACTGTCTTTGTTTAAAAGCATTTCTGCGTTGAAGGAAGGATTTTGAATAGCGATTGATATTTGGGATTGATTAGCTGCTCACATGGTACTATTATCTGCGTCTGTACTCATTCCTGTTATATGAATTATTATTTAATCGCTCTTGCTATTATCGCTTATATATATATATGTGTTTTCACAGCATCCTTTATGCATCCCACTATTGGCTGTTTATAGCATGCTTCTCTTTCAATCGTATATATATATATATCGATGATATAAATAGTGAATGCAGTAATTTGTGTTAATCGCTTCGTTTTGACTATTCATATGAAGTAATCTTTAAATGATTGAATATCTCTGTTTATTTTACAGAGTCATCTATATGCCTGTTAGATAGATAAGGATTATTAAATGCTACATTTCGAAATGAATAAGTTGTTCCCGGGATTAGTATTAGTTTTCCTCTTTTTGTCAATAGAATAAGCTAGTCGCCTATCATTAAAGCAAACTATTCATCACTCATCCATCCCTTTTATTCATTATCGGGAAACTGGTCCCGTTATATCCAGTCGGAGCCACCATCCCAAACGGAAAAGGAGCTGTACTAAGGTCCGGACCGGGTGGTTATCCCCCAATGTTGTTGCAGCGATTTTCGAGGCATCAACAGTTTATTATTCCCTTTGGTTTATAATATCAATCACGATCAACCATGGTTATTCATAGCCAACCATGCTTGAATGTCACATTGTGACAATGATTGTCTCAATATGAAAATGAACCATGGTCAACCATTGTGCAATGTCGCCTAGTGACAAAGATTGTCTCGATATGAAATTCAATCCTGGCCAAGCATGGTAAACCATGATCCAAGGCCACATTGTGACAAGGATTGTCTCAAAAGGGAAATCAACCATGGTCAACCATGTTTATTTATGGTTTATAATATTTATCTTAAGGTTTATATACCTTGTGTTTATAATTTTTATCCCTTGGGTTTCTTAATCTAAGGGCTCATATTCCTAAGGTTTAATATTATTCCCTTAGGTTTATAATCCCTTGAGTTTTTAGTATTAATACCTAGGGTTTATTATTCCCTTGAGTTTATAATATCAATTATGGTCAACAATGGTCCAACGTCACATTATGACGAATATTGTCTCAATATGAGAATCAACCATGGTCAACCATGGTCCAATGTCACATCGTGACAAAGATTCTCTCGATTTGAAAATCAATCATGCTCAACCATGATCCAACATCACATTATGACAAGGATTGTCTCAATATGAAAATCAACCATGGTCAACTATGGTCAACCATGCTTATTTTAGTGTTTATAATATTTATCTTAGTGGTTATATACCTTGGGTTTATAATATTGGTCCCTTGAGTTTAATATTATTCAACCATGGTCAACCATGGTCCAATGTCACATTGTGACAAAGATTGTCTCAACATGAAAATCAACCATTGTCTCAACCATGCTCTAACGATGCATTATGACAAAGATTGTCTCAATATGATAATCATGGTCAACCATGGCCAATCATGATCAACCTTGGTCAACCACGTTTTATAAATTCAAACATGGTCATCCATGGTCAATCATGGTCAACCATGGTCGAACATTACATTGTCACAAATATTGTGCTGATATGAAAATCAACCATGGTTAAGCATGGTCAACTATGGTCCAACATTGCATTGTGACAAGGATTGTCTCAATATGAAAATCAACCATGGTCAACCCTGTTTATTTTAGTGTTTATAATATTTATCTTAGGGTTTATATACCTTAGATTTATAATATTAGTCCCTTAGGTTTAATATTATTCCCTTGTGGTTTTAGTATTAATCCCTTATGTTTATTATTCCTTTGGCTTTATAATATAAATCTCCATGGTTTGTTATCCCCTTGAGTTTATAATATCAATCCCTGGGATTTATAATATCAATCAAACTTGACCATGGTCAACCATGGTCGAACATCACATTCTAACAATGATTGTCTCAATATGAAAATCAACCATGGTCCAACATCGCATTGGGACAAATATTGTTTCGATATGAAAATCAATCGTAGTCAACCATGGTCCAACGTCACATTGACAAGGATTGTCTCAAATATGGTCAACCATGGTCTAATGTCACATTGTGACAAAGGTTTTCTCGATTTGAAAATCAATCATGGCCAAACATACTCAACCATGGTCAACCAAAGGTTCTCTTATTATTCTTTGGGGTTTTAGTATTAATTCCTCGAGTTTATTATTCCCCTGGGTTTATAATACCAATCCCTTAGGTTTATGAATCTAAGGGTTCAACCATGGTCGAGCATGGCCCAACGTCGCATTGTGACAGATATTGTCTTATTATGAAAATCAACCATATTTATTGTGTCGAGAGGTACTTTACAACCCAATATATGAGGGAGATGTTGTCACATAACGTAACGTTACATTAAAAAATATTAAAAAAAATATGAGGGAGATGTTGTCACATAACATAACGTTACATTAAAAAAATATTAAAAACTATGAAGGAGATGTTGTCACATAATGTAACGTTACATTAAAAAAAATATGTGTCGGCTAATATATATAGTATATGCTAAAGATATGTGTAATGTTACTATATATGTGTCAACTAATATATATTGTATATGCTGAAGATATGTGTAACATTACTTTAAAATAAAAAATACAATTTAAAAAGAGATCAATTAGCTTATTCATCAAATAATAAAGAAAATTAGGTAAAGGAAGGGGATGATTCAATTGGGCATATCGTGTAATAATAACCAGGTAAATTTTGTGGCGTTTAGGTTTTCTGTTGTGTGATTTTTGTAATAATAATAACTTGGTAAATTTATATTTCGTGGCGTTGTGTGATTTTTGTAATAATAATAACCCAGTAAATTTATATTTCGTGGCGCTTAGGTTTTCTGTTGTGTGATTTCTATAATACTATAATAATAATAATCACGTAAATTTCAGGTTTTCGGTTGTAGGAAGATAAACTCAATATAATGGAAGGTGCTCAATAAAATTAGTTGGAGTGAGGTGAAATATTGAGTAGAATGTAATATTTAGGGTGGGGTGTGACCTGAAATATTAGGTAAATTTTAATAATATTACATTTTAATTAGTGTTTCTCCCGACGCCTGGCCACTATTTATTAGGTGGGGGTGGTTATAAATATTGAGTAACATATAATATTGTAATATTATATTTTATGTAATCAATATATTTGTAACAATTTTTTTATTTTTTTTTTGAACTTTGGCAGTGCTACATTCTATATTACGATATCAACATTTACATACATCCTTCATATGTTCCAGGTGGTTAACCTGCCCAAATGAAACCAGGCAACCACCTGTCTGCATTATATCTTGTCCAAAATTTGAAAATGTTCATCTCCTTGGTTCTTTCATATCTGCTCTTTCGAGCTCTACTAATTATTCTATCTTTTAATCTATAATAAAACATCCAAAAAACAGTTGTTTTACTACAGTACTCCAAAAACTATCCAAGGAACCTGCTTCATCAGTCCTCATTTGAAGAAAGAACCAGCACAGGCGCCATGGCGCTTGTACCAAGAGTCTCGTTTTTCTGCTCCAAAACCCATTTCATCTCCCGCAACATTTGTTCCATTTTTCCCAGTATGAGATGTTAGAAAATTATATATTACGGAGCAATGGAACACATAAAATATTGCAGAAATATAAACACAGAAAACACATAAAACAAGAGAGACACAGATATACATGGTTCACCCAGTTTGGGCTACGTCCACCCCGAATAGCCAATCCTTCCTTTCTATTATCCAGCAAAATTAAGAGACACAACCTACAGCAAATCCACTGTAATATCTTCTATTTTCTCTCACAGTCTCACCTTTCTGCTTCTCGCTCGGAGAATACACATCTATTACATAGCCTCAATACAATGCCCTCATATGAAGAGAGGGGTTGCCTTCTAGGGCAAAAAACCCTAAACTAAACATAGGTTCTACCGTCAGATCATCAGCCTAATGAATGGCCCAGATTGACTAGAAATTAATATACTTTTACAAGGCAATTTTACATCTATTTTTAGCTTCGGGGGTGCTGCCCCCGAACCCCCCACTGGGGGACCGCTGGCCCCCGGACCCCCCAGCCAGGGGGCATCGGCCCCCCAAACCCCCACGGGGTGGACAAATCCCCCCTGCACCCCCCCACGTGGAGGGGTGTACAAACTTCCTGGGCTATACATCTGGCTGAAACAAAGACCTTTGAACAATCATGCTCCACATCCAATAATCTCCCACTTGGAGAATGATTGTAACAACTCCATCGCTGCTTCATTTGCTAGACAATGACTCCTCTTTGGACCTGGCTGTTTCTCATCTTCATCGTCATCCTTGAAGACCAATTGGAACTGAGTATATTCTTAGTTTCTCCCTGGTTACAACTTTTGTTAGCAAATCTGTAGGATTCTGGCTAGTGTGTATATTTTCCAACTTCAAATCTCCATCTTCCAATATTGATCATATGAAATGGTACTTGAGCTGTATGTGTTTAGTCCTGGAATGAAATGTTGAGTTCTTTGCAAGATGAATGGCACTTTGGCTATCACTGTATAACGTGCCCATATCATGCTCCTTACCCAATTCGCCCATAAAACTTTGTAACCAAATCATTTCTTTACTAGCCTTTGTAGCAGCAACATACTCTACTTCTGTTGTTGAAAGTGCAACAACACTTTGGATTTTTGAAACCCAACTGACAGTTGTTCCACCAATAGTAAATACATATCCTATAGTGCTCCTCCTCTTATCTCTGTCACCTGCCATATCTGCATCAACATATCCCTGTAGAGAAATGTTTGAACCACCAAAGCATAATGCTTGATTTGTGGTACCTTTCAAATATCTGAGAATCCATTTCATTGCCATCCAATGTTCCTTTCCTGGATTGTTCATGTACCTGCTTACAACTCCCACTGCATGTGCAATATCAGGCCTTGTGCAGACCATTGCATACATTAAGCTTCCAACTGCTGATGCATATGGAACTTTAGACATATAATCCATGTCTTCTTGGGTCTTTGGGCACATTTCCTTGCTAAGTTTGAAATGGCTAGCAAAAGGAGTACTAACTGGTTTTGCATTGTGCATGTTAAACCTTTTCAACACCTTTTGTATGTACTCATTCTGAGACAATGTTAATTTACGATTTTTTCTGTCTCTAGTTATTCTCATACCAAGGATTTGTTTTGCAGCTCCCAATCCTTCATTGCAAATGAATCCAATTTTCTTTTGAGCACATTTATTTCCTGCATGTTAGACCCTGCAACAAGCATGTCATCTACATACAATAACAATATAATATAGCTGCCACCATTTTGCTTTTTCAGATAAACACAATGATCAGAGTGACATCTAGTATAACGTTGTTCAGACGTAAACTTGTCAAATTTTAGATACCACTGCCTTGGAGCTTGTTTTAAGCCATACAAGCTCTTCTTCAACCTGCACATTAGTTTCTCCTTCCCTTTCACTTCATATCCTGGTGGTTGTTGCATATTCCTCCAAATCCCCATGGAGAAAGGCTGTCTTTACATCTAATTGCTCAAGATGCAAATCTTCAACTTCTACTAGACTTAAAATAATTCTGATTGAAGTCATTTTAACAACAGGAGAAAATATTTGATCAAAATCAATACCTTTCTTCTGTGCAAACCCCTTCCCCACAAGTCTATATTTGTACCTCTATTTTCCTCCATCTTCTTCCTTCAGCCTGTAAACCCATTTATTCTTCAATGTAGTTTTTCATGCAGGCAACCTGACTAAGTCCCGAGTCTGGTTATGCATTAAGGAGTCCATCTCTTCTTCCATGGCTACCTCCCACTTCTTCCTGATTTCAACCTGCATTGCTTCTTCATAACATTCGGGTTCACCAGAATCAGTCAACAATAAATAATATAATGAAGGAGAGTGTCGTTCAGGGGGTCTACTTATCCTGGTAGATCTTCTAACACCACTTTCAGGTGTTTGGGGTGCCTGTTGTTGTTGTGGTGGTTGCTGTTGTTTTGGTTGTTGATTATTATTATTTTCAGGCACCTTTACTATTTCAGTGATTTCATCAAGAACTGTGTATTCCTTGTTTCTTTTTCCTGTCTTCCTACAACTGATTCTTATACAAGACCTTTCCATTGAATATTACATCTCTGCTCCTAATGAATTTGTGATTTTCGTAATCATATAAGCGATAACCAAAATCATTAGCACCATATCCAATAAAGGTGCATTTCTTTGACTTTTCCTCAAGCTTTGTTCTATTTTCTTTATCAGTATGGACAAAGGCCTCACAACCAAAAGGTTTTAAAAAAGAGTAGTTTACCTTTTTACCTGTCCATGCTTCCTCTGGAACACCACCATCCAAGGAACTCGAAGGCCCTTTGTTTATTAGATAAACAACATTATCTACAACATCTGCCCAAAATTGTAAAGGCAATCCTGCATGCAATCTCATGCACCTTACACGCTCCATGATTGTTCTGTTCATCCTTTCTGACACGCCATTTTCTTGTGGTGTTCTTGGAACTGTCTTCTCTCTGCGAATTCCATGCCTGAACAGTACCTATCAAAATCTTTACTGTAATATTCATCTCCATTATCTTATCTAAGACACTTCAATTTATTTCCTGTCTCAATCTCAACCAAAGCTTTCCATTTCTTGAAAGTATTAATTACATTAGATTTATTCTTAATACAATAAGTCCAAGTTTTTCTAGTTGCATCATCAATAAAAGTAACATAATAACGAGAGCTACCGAGAGATGATACTTGAGCAAATCCCCATACATCTGTATGCACAAGCTCTAACTTTTCGCTCTTCTTTTCTTTCCCAACTTTGAGAAATCCGACTCTCTTCTATTTTCCATAAATGCAATTCTCACAGAAGTCCAAATCAACATTCTTCAAACCCGGCAACAAATTCCTTGAGTGAAGAATCTTCATCCCTTTTCACTCATGTGTCCCACCCTATGATGCCATAATGCTGCATCTGCTCCTTTGGAAGTTAAAGCATTAACAAAGTTAGAAATACCATTGCATAAATACAATGTACCAACCTTTTCGCCTTTTGCTATTACCAGGGCTCCTTTGGTGACCTTCCAAGCTCTATCTATGAAAGTTGTCACACAACCTTCACCACCTAACTGCCCTATTGAAATCAGATTTTCTTTAGATCTGGAACATGCCTTACCTCCTTTAGTAGCCATTGGTTTCCATTCTGTTGTTTTACAAGAACCTTACCCATTCCAACAATTTTACAGGGATTATCATCACCCAAACGAACTTGTCCAAAATCTCCTTGAACATATTCATGAAAGTATTTCTTATTAGGTGTGGCACGGAATGAGGCCCCTGAATCTGCCACCCAGGAATCAATAATATTTTCGAAAGAAAGAATCAAAGCATCTTGTAACACCTCACTTGTCACATTTGCTTCATGATTGTTTTCTTGTTGTGCATCTCCTTCTTTTCCCTTCCGAGATCTACAGTCTTTCTTTAGGTGTCATTTCTTTCTGCATTTCCAACACACTATCCCTGATCTAGACTTGGATCTGCCTTTCCTTGATTTACCGTGATATCCTGAGCTATTTCCTCTTTCCATTTTTCTTCCCCTAGACTCTGCACTCAAAGCATTACTCGATGTCTCACCGGAGATTTTCCATCACATTTCCTCGCTAAGGATAGCATCGACAACATCATCAAAATTTAAAGTACTAGATCCAGAAATAGAGTTACTAATGGCCATTACTAAACCATTCCAACTTTCTGGTAATGAGCACAGAATAAACAGAGCTCTAACTTTCTCATCAAAGTTTACCCTACAGAACATAACTGACTTGTAACAGTATTAAAATCATTTAAATGGTCTACAACAGATCCACCTTCCGACATCTTCATATTAAATAACTGTTTCATAAGAAATACTTTGTTTGAGGCCAAGGGTTTTTTCATATAGTTTCTCCAACGCCTTAATCAAACCCTCTGTCGTTGTTTCCTTCGAAATGTTGAAGGTGACAGACACTGCGAGGCACAACTGTACTGTTTCGAGTGCCTTTCTATCGAGAAGGTTCCATTCTCCATCTGTCATACCCGTCGGCATCTTTGTTTTTCCGCCCAATGGTAGGTATAGATGTTTCTGATACAGATAATATTCCATCTACATCTTCCATAACGAGAAATTTTGGCCATTAAATTTCTCAACCCTAAACTTACCATCTTCCGCCATTGCTCTCACTCGACTAAGGAACCCTTCTTTCCTACGAGTTTTTCAGCCAAATCGACCTTTGGCTCTGATACCAGTTGTTAGAAAATTATATATTACAGAGCAATGGAACACATAAAATATTGCAAAAATATAAACACAGAAAACGCATAAAACAAGAGAGACACAGATATACGTGGTTCACTTAGTTTGGGCTACGTCCACCTCGAACAGCCATCCTTCCTTTCTTTTATCACCAAATGAAGAGACACACCTACAACGATCACTGTAATTTCTTTTTTTCTCTCAGCCACCTCTCTGCTTCTCGCCGGAGAATAACATTATTACACAGCCTCAATACAATGCCTCATATGGAGGGGTGCTTCTAGGGAAAAACCCTAATAAATAAGTTCACGTCAATCTTTGCCTATAACGACCCAGATTGATTGAATTAGTATACTTTACAAGCAATTTTAATTTCGTTTTTAGCTTCAGAGGCACTTGCCCGAACCGCCGCCAGGGGACCGCTGGCCCCATACCTCCCCACCGGGGGCACGACCCCCCAAACCCCCGCGGGAGGGACAAATCCCCCCCGCACCCCCCCGTGTGGAGGGGTGTACAAAATTCCTGGGGTATACATCTGGCTTAAACAAAGACCTCTGAACAATCATGCTCCACATCCAACATGAGACTATTGCGAGAGGCCTGGATCTGAATCTCAGCAATTTCCTTCAGGAGCATAGACTTTGTATTTTCCAACTCTTCCTGTTTCTGACTCCTTAGCTGCTCCTCCCACTACTTCCTTTCCTCCTCTTCTTCCTCCCGAACTGCTTGGTTCATTTCCATAGCACAGTCCACCACGTGCTTCATAATCCAATAATGTTGGATTGACTTTTTAAATAGAGAGTTGCGGCTCCATGTATTACCTAGATCTGGTACTAAATCCTCCCATTCACCATGGGGAATCTCCTTGTTCGAGCTAATGGATCTCAACTCCCGTTCCCAACCATTTATCTGTTCTTGGATTTCGGGGGAATTCCCAGCCATGTAAGCATTTATCATATACATTCTTTGCTCGACCTCTGATTTCCTTCCTCTCCGCTTCGGGTTACTGCTAGATCCTTCCTCCTGGGTCCGAACTTGTTTCGCTTTCCTCAAAGCCATATTGCTACTTGCCTGGAACTTGTTCTTAATTGTGTCTTGCCTACTTATCAAGACAAGAGACCACAAGTCAGTAACTCTGTTGAGAATTTCTACTTTAACTCACTCACTTACCCCCCTTGCATTAATCTTGTTATCCCAGGTTTGCATATGATAAGAGGCCCCAGACCACTCCACAACCTGACTTGCAAATCAGCCCCTTTCCATCTCTCCACTCTCTGCTTCTCTGTACTTCCCTCAATGCCCCTCTTGTTGGTTTTCTATGTAATTAGCCATATCAACTCTTCTCCTCAGCTGTCGAGGAAAACTTCTTTCCCACCTTTTTTTCTGGTGGATTTCTACTCTTGGCCTTCCTTGAATTGCCTATAAGATAGACAGGGGCAGGGTTCCTGTAGCCAGCAGGAATCCCTATTCTTCCCGAATTTTCTACCCTCCCCACCCTGCAACCGTTCCTAGTCTTGGGCTTTTCCTTCCTTTGAGAGCCATAATTCTTTCTTCCCAAGACACCAGCATGTCTAGTGGAGTAAAGATGTTTCTTCCCATATCTGGGAATTCCTATTACCTGACTACGTCTGCCTTTCGACTTCGGTTTCATGGACACCTCTAAAGAATAACAGAAACTCCTATATCTATATATCTCTATAATAGCAGGACAGGAGAATGAATTTGCATACCACCTTTCCTCGCCAGTACTGGAGCTTTGGTCTGAACTCTGCGCTTTACTGCCACCTTTCGTTGTTCCCTCCTGCTTCATGCTCTGCTGCATGTAAAATCCTGATGCCACCTCAGGCCCTCGTTTGTATAATCCCCTCCATCCTTCCATCCCTACCTCCACCTGTCATTTTCCTTTCCCGGCTCTCGTCCCCGAGTCCTTTCCTCGGGATTTGTCTCGACCTGTCTGTCCACCTTTACTTGTCATAACTACTACATTCTCTCCGATGCTCCTACCACACCCTTTCTATACTACCGTTGCCACTTGCCATCCCTTCTTGGCCTCTTGTCCTGACTCCCCATGCTCCCTCCATTTCCTTTCTTAATGGCACCTCGGTTCTCTCTTCTACCCCTTCGAGTAAACCTACCCTGCCCTGCCCTATCAGCTGCCCTACTTCGTCATATGCACTGCCCTTATCCTTTCTCACGAGTATCCTATCTATCATCACCTGCTGTGATCTTTCCCCGCATCTGCCACTTACTAACTTTTCTTGTCCATTCTCCTCGGAATTGCTATTGCCACCCTTATCGACGTCAAAAAGTTTCTGCAGTTGCTCTCTCTCCTCCAAGGGAAGGATTTCCATTCCTCTGTTGTCTATCGACTTTCCCCTGTTCCGGCTTCCCCAATTCGCTAACCAGTCTATCGGTTTATTGCCTGATCGTCTTATATGGGTGGGGATCATATAGTTTATTCTGGTAATTAGTTCCCCTATTTCGCTGATTAGCCACGCTGTTCACCAACTCCTACTTATTTTTCTGCTAGTTTCTTCTGTTGCAACTGCTTTACCATATCCACCACCATTTTTGAGTCACCTTCGATTTGGAGACTCAGAAACTTTTCCTGAATCACAATTTCAAGGCCGCGCTTCAGTGCGTGAAGTTTCGCTTCATTATTGGTTGTCTCCCCACAGTCCATCGAGAAAATTTTCAAAGTTTTTCCTCTGTAATTCCTAAAAACCCCCCCATTCCTTCTTCACCCGAGTTGTTTTTTGTCGCCCCGTCGAAATTTAGTTTTGCAAATCCTTGTGGTGGATGCCTATACTATTTTATTTCTTTAACCTCTCTAAATTGGTCTTTGCTTTGGTGGTTGTCTAGCATGCTTTGTGTTAATTCTAGTTGTCGCAAAATCTTCTCCTCTATTTGTATGACCTTCCAGTCCTCTTCCTTCCATCGTTCCGTTAAAATTGTTTCTCTCATATTCTTGATAGTTTGTTTCCGTATTTCTGTCGGGGTTAGCTTCTCTTCTTTGAAGATCACACTGTTCCATTCCTTCCAGGTGTTCCAAAGCAAGAACCCAGCTAACAACATCCATGCACAATTTAACACCGGGTTTTGGTAAGGTTTTCTCGCCCAGTTTTCCAAGGTGTTTTTCATATTTTGGAAGTTTCTATAGCATCGCTCAAACATTTGATAATGACTGCTGCACAGGGTGTTGCTGATAGTACATCTGTTCATGAGGTGTTCCATCATCTCCTCCTGTTCATTGCAAAGCGCACATCATGAGGGTCCCTGCATTCCTTTTCTCTGTAATTGATCCCAAGTAAGTGCCCTGCCATGATACAGGATCCATAAAAAGAAAGTGACTTTCGGCCAGTGTTGTAGTTTCCATAAGTTCTTCCATTTCTTTGACTCTGTCTGTTGATTATGCTTTGCATTTAAGTAATACCCTTCTACTATAGAAAAGGTTCCTTGTATTCGGGTTCCCCATCTTAGGATATCTTGCCCTGTTTTTACCGCCACCTTTCAGGATGCCATTTCTTTGTCATAATCGCCCCATCTTTCAGTGTCGGGGGCTGCTACCCAATCCTCCTCCTTCTTCCAATTGCGCCAATATTCCCCTATACATGGTTTCCAGAATTTTCTGACCACGTCCCCCTCTCACTAGGAGGTGAATGCTTGGATGACTTGAAGGGCTTCCTTATGGAGAAGCTTTTCTCGTTGTTACCAGGATTCCTCCTAGAACTTAGCTGTGTCCCCCGCTCTTATCTCCTAAAAACTGTATTCTCTTATCAAATCTTTACTACTCCTCGCTAAATTCCATATTGCTGATCCTTTTTTCTCTGTTTGACTTCTCATCTTGTCTTCTGGCTTCTCAGCAGCCTCATATTTCTTCTCCCAAATTTTCTTCCATAGGTCCTGGCCACCTTGTGTCCACCTCCACCATAGTTTTGCCCCCATCACTTGGTTGAGTATGTAGGGATCCCGCAAGCCTAATCCTCCATCTTTTGTTGGCTTTCTTAGCCATTCCCAAGAGAGTAGAGCCCATTTTCTAGTTTTACTGGTTCCTTGCCATAAAAATTTCTTGAACATGGCTACTAGTTTTTGACAAATAGATTTGGGGATGCCTTGGCTAGATATCTGATAAATTGGGATGGATTGTATTATTGATTTTAGAAGAATTATCCGACTGGGGGTGTTCAAAGACCGGAATGTCCAGTTGTCTATCTTTTTCGTAATCTTACTTATAGAGGTCCCCAGTTAGCAACCCTGTATTGGTGCTCATTAAGAATAATGCCCAGATACTTTGCAGGGAAAATTTTGATTCTAAATCCCATTGTTTTAGCCAAAAATATTTGGGATGCTACCTGTGTATTAAAGAAAAATATTTTTGATTTCTCTTTATTGATCTCTGTCTCAGATGCTTGGGTGAACTCAAAGAGTATTTTTAAGATCTGTTGGGCTTCCTTAAGCGAGGCCTGGCCATAAAACATTACGTCATCCACGAATTGCTGGTGTGTTATGGGGAGATAATTCCCTCAAATTCTCAGTCCCTTTAGCTGTTCCCTGGCTAATCGCACTTTCACCAGCCTACCCAATCCTTCTGGTGCTAGGATGAATAGAAATGGGGATAGGGGATCTCCCTGTCTAAGCCCTCTCGAAGGGTTAAACACTTCGGATGGGGTTCCATTCAACATAACTGACATCACCGGTGTGCTCAGCATTGACAGGATCCATTTCACCCATCTCTCATCAAATCCATGAGATTTGAGAATGCCTTCTAGGTACGCCAAACTAAGGCGATCATAAGCCTTTGCCAGATCCAATTTGATTAACATACCTTTGTTTCGAGAGTTTTTCAGAGAGTGGATTACCACTTGAGCAACTACTATTCCATCTGTTATCTGCCTTCCTTTTACAAAACCAGTTTTTCTTGTGCAATGAGGTCGGGCAGAATTGGCTTAATTCTATTCACCATAATTGTAACTAATATTTTGTACACTACTTTACATAGAGTTATTGGCCTGAATCCCTAGGGTTCCTCCGAGTTTCTAGTCTTTGGAATCAATGCCAGGAAGGTGGCATTAAGGGCCGAATGCATACGCTTTGTACACCTTGATTCCTCTACTAGTTCCACCAGGTCATTACTCATAAAACTCCAGGCGGCTTGGTAAAATTCAATGGTAAAACCATCAGGTCTCGAGGCCTTATTCTTCGGCATTCTGTTAATCACTTACTCCACTTCTTCTTTTTTGATTACCCTGAGTAGAGCCAGATTTGTTCTCTGGTTACTTTTTTAGGTATATGTTGACATACTCTGGCGATTTCCTCCTTCCTGCTAATGTTTGGTTCTGTTAGGATCCCTTTGAAATAGTCCAGAAGCTTCTCCATTTCTTCTTGATGCAGCACTATGTTTCCTTGACTATCATTTAGTGAAAAGATTCTATTATGTTGTCTGTGATTCAGCATTGCTTTGTGAAAGAATTTAGAGTTCTTCTCCCCTTCTTTCAACCATTGGACTCATGATTTTTGTTTCCACAATATTTCTTCTTTCTTCTGTCTTTCCTCTAATTGATTAATTATCCTTCCTTCCTCCTCGGCAATCTCTTCACTTCTTCCTCCTTCAATGGTTTGTTGTTGAATTCCTTCCATTCTGGACTGTAGTTTCCTTTTCTCTTTTTGAATGTTGCGAAATTCCTCTCTGTTCCATTTCTTTATTTTTCCCTTTATGTTTTTGAGTCTAATTTGGAACGTGTGCATTTTATTTCTACCTTTCGCTCCCATCTTGCTTTCTTGCCACCAACTTTTTACTTTGGGTAAGAATTCTAGATCTCTTAGCCGAAAGGACTCAAAACGAAATGGTCTCTTTTTATTCTGATTGTTCATAGCGATTTCCAGTTTAATTGGCCAGTGGTCTGACCGTATAGAAGGAAGGATGGAGGCTTCATAGAAGATGTCCATACCTATTATATGTTCAGAGACTAAGAATCTACTAATCTTGACGCTATTTGTTTGTTCCCACCTCTTCTATTGTTCTAGGTGAAGTTCCCATTTATTGTTGGTATGTCTACCAAACTTAAGTCTGTTTGTACATCTCTGAATCTTTCCATCTCCGGGTCTTCCTTCCTTATTCCTCCTTTCTTATCCTCTTTAGAGGTGGTCATATTGAAGTCTCCTGCAATAATCCACCTCTGCTCTTGGTGCATATTCCTTAGTTTTTTCATGTGAATGAGGAATAAGCCTCTATCTACCGGGGTGTGGGGCTTGTAGACTGCTGACACTGCAAACCATTCACTTTGCCTTATGAGTATGAATCTGCCGGTCAGGATTTTGGGCAGTCCTATCCACTAGTTTGATAGGACTTCTGTTGGGTTCCAAATTACTGCTATCCCTCCCGCACTTCCTTTAGCATCTATGGTTACTTGCTCATATCTCGGGCTTATTTTATTGAGTATTTCCTCCATCTTCTGGCTTGAAATTTTCGTTTCTTGAATAAGCATAATCTGTGGTTTTTCTTTCCTCAATTGTTCTGCTAAATGTCTTTGTTTCCCTCTGTTGTTCATGCCTCTAATACTCCAGGATGTCAAAATCATTGAGGGGTTTTATTTAGGTTTTGGAACACCACTGAAAGCAGAACCACTCTCCCTGTGTTCACTAGCATTTCCCCCATTAATTATATGGAGTTTTTAATATTTTTCCTTCCTCTTTTTTTTCTCCTGCCCTTGACTTGTCCTTGCTCATCTATTCTGCTGTCCTTCTGATTCTCTTAGTGTTCTTCAGGCACTGCTTTACCTTTTTCCTGTTTGGCTATATATTGTTGGAAGGTTTCTGCATACAACCT
Source organism: Pinus taeda (assembly GCA_000404065.3). Taxonomy (NCBI): domain Eukaryota; kingdom Viridiplantae; phylum Streptophyta; class Pinopsida; order Pinales; family Pinaceae; genus Pinus; species Pinus taeda. The sequence goes on along the minus strand of APFE031680058.1, from coordinate 16,782 downwards.
TTTTTGGTCTTCCGGGATAAATCGCTCGTCCAAGTTTCTCCATTCATTTAATAATTTTCTCAAAACTTCTTCTTGTTTACTAAGATCCTCCCTGGTTATCTCCATTTCTGTCTCCATCTGTTCTGCCTGTTCTTTGCCTTTGTCCATGACATCACTCGGGGCTTTCCTCTTTGTGTGGGATCTTTCACTACTGGAACTGTTGTCTGACTCTTTATCTTCCTAATTTTCCATGGTTTGATCCTCATCTTCCCCCACTTCCTGTAGGATTTTAAAGCTGTTTTATTTCCCGGGGTTTATTCGTTGTTCCTTCTTGTCTTCTTTGGAGTGTTCTTTGGTTATTTTCCTTCTACTCTTTACCTCTTGGAATCTTTCCTGGTCTGCTGGCCTTATCTTCCGCTACTTAATTTTCCTCTCTTCTTCTTCCATTGTAATAGGACATTCCTTAACCAGGTGTCCATATTCATGGCATTTGTGACATCTAAACGGTATATGCTCATAGTCTAGCTTTTGCTGCCAAACTTCTTCATGATACTCTAGTTCCATGGAATCTGGGATTGGGTTCGCAATGTTCATATACACACATATCCTGATATACGATGTATACCTTCCTTTCTTCGTAGTTTCTGCTATTTTCACAAAAATACCTATTGTGTTTCCTATCCATTCCAAGATTTCTGAGTCCCAAAAGTCCATGGGTAAACCAAATAATTTAACCCATACCAGAGCTGCTAATTTTTTTTCCTTATCAGGGTTATAGCATTCTTCCCAATATATCATAAATAAACCAGCATTATAGTGAAAATAAGGGCCATTCTCAAACACTTTTTCTTTATCTTGCAAGTTAGAGAAGATTACCGTAAAGAAGCCTTTAGCTCCCAACTTTAGCTCGATATGTCCTTGGGGCTGCTATTTTTGCTGAATCCATCTGGTAAGGTCTCTTTTGGATGGCTAGACTCTAACAAACTTACAGATAAGGGCATGATCCTTCATGTAGCTTCTATACGTTTCCAGTTTATTTGGCGGGATTACGAACATTGGCTTCTCCTCCGCACATGGCAGGCATTTTCCCCTTCTACCTGCCTGCCATGTCGCTCCAATAACAGGACCTGCATTCTTCTTCTCCGTTGCCGACTGACTGTTTTGTCCTTCCCCTGTCGTTGCATCTCGATAGGAGGGGATCTCTACCCTCCTGACCTTTTCTGTCATGACTGTGGCTCTCAGATGTCCAACTTGTCTTATTCCTCCCCGTCGATTTTACCACATGGTCGCCATCAGGTTTTGGTTGCAAAGCTCAACACTAGTAACTCAGATACAACCAATCTTGTTAATATATTTGTAACAATTAATATAGATGTGTTCCATCTATAAATTTAATTAATAAGCGGATAAAAACTTAATCATGGATATTATTAACTTCTAAGTAGGTTTTTTTACAATACCATGGGCTAATACCGATAAGACAAAGATAGAGAGGGAGAGGAGGGAAGAAAATTATAATACCATGGGCTACTACCATGGTTTATTAATACCATGGGCCATCTATACTTTGATTATTATTTTATGGATGTAGGCTTTTAATTGTTACAATACCATGGGTCAATACCATGTCTTATCAATACCACATGCCCAAAAAATAAAAATATTTTACAAATATTTTATTTTAATTTAATTTTATAACATCTTTTAATTAAATCTGAAAGCAAAAAGGTTATAATTACTTTTGAGGTATATTTAAACCCTCCATCCTCACCACTACTAGCAATATTTTCATAGAGATTAAATGGAGGTTTTAATAAATTAAAAAATGAAAATACTTTTATATATACATTTGTGAGATTTATATAAGATAAATGATATTATAATGAACTAGGATAGATCCATCTTAACCAAGGATCCAAGCGAAGTGAGAAAGCAAAGTGATTAACAATGATAGAGGAAAGATGAGGAAAGATAGTGCGTGATTCTTTTAATTTTTTTATTATTGTATTTTCTTTAACATGATTGATCAAAAATATAGGTTTAATATTTTACAACCAATTATGTTTTTTTATTAATTTAGATACTTTCTTACATACAATACGATGGGATCATATTTAAGAAAAAGAGTGAGATGGAAGGGGGAATAAAGTGTGGGAGAGAGACATAGAGGTGAGAATCATTGTGAGAGAGAGGAGGGGGAGAGAGGGAGGGAGAGATGTGGATTTGGAGTGGGAAAGAGAGGGATTGACAAGGGAGAGATGAAGATGGACTGAGGGAGAGAGGAGACAAGGGAAGAGAGAGAAAAGGAGAGGATAAAGATAGGGAAAGAAGGGGAAGAGAGAGATAGGAAGACATAGATATGGAGGGGGGAGATGGGGGGAGAGAGAGAAGGGAGAGGGAGGAAGATTGTGACAGAGTTGGATGATGGAGAGAGAGAGTGTGTATGATGGGGGGAGAGACGAAGGGAGGTGGGAGAGAAGGGGAGAGAGAGGCAGGAAAAAGAGAGAGGACTTGAGAGGGAGGAGAGAGAGGGGGAGAATGAGATGGAGTTGAAAGGGGAAGAAAGACATAGAGAGAGACAGGTGGAGAGGGATTGACATGGGAGAGATGGAGATTCAGTGTGTGCGTGCGTGTATGTGTGTGAAAGAGAGAGAGAGAGAGAGAGAGAGAGTATGTTTTGGGGGTGAGAAGGAGAGACAATGGGAGATAGAGATATAGATGCAGCGAGGGAGGAGGTAGAAGAGAGATTAAAAGATAGGGAGGGAGGAAGAGGGATAGATGGGAGATAGAGATATAGATGGAGGGGGTAGAGAGAGAGAGAGAGAGGGAAGAGATAGAGAGGGAAAGGAAGAGGGAGAGATAGATGGATAGATAGATAGATATGGGGAGAGAGAGAGAGAGAGAGAGTGTGACATATGTTTATGGGGTTGAGATAGAAAGACAAATAAGGAGAGATGGAGGGAGGTATAAATATAGATGGCAGGGGGAGAGAGGAAAGAAGAGAAAGATAGAGAAACTTAGGGAGAGGGAGATAGAGTGAGATGGGGGAGAGAGGGAGGGGAAGAGAAAGAAGGAGAGGGGGAGGTAGATAGACACGGAATGGAAGGTAGAGAGAGAGGGAAGAAGAAAGAGTCTCACAAAGACAGATATAGACATAGAAGTTAGATCTAGAAAGTCATGAATATTTTAGATTTTCACTAAAACAAATGTATTTATTTCAATGTAGTTGTTGATTTCTAAGCCTATTTGATCACATGCACTATATGCATTGATTTCAATGTAGATGTCGATTTATAATTCTATTGAATACCTTACATTAGATGCATTGATTTCAATGCCGATGTTGATTTCTACTCCTATTTGATTGCTTACACAAGATGAATTGGTTTCATTAGATATTGACTTCTAATCCTATTTGATCACTTGCACTAGATGCATTGATTTCAATGTAGATGTCGATTTCTAATCATATTTAATACCTTACACTATATGCATTGATTTCAACGTAGATGGTGATTCCTACTCATATTTGATTGCTTGCATTAGATGCATTGGTTTCAATGTAGATATTGATTTCTACTCCTATTTAGCTTGAACATGATGCATTGGTTTCAGTGTAAATATTGATTTCTAATTCTATTTAATTGTTTGCACTAGATGCATTGATTTCAGTGTAGATGTCGATTTCTAATCATATTTAATACCTTACAGCATATGCATTAATTTCAACATAGATGTTGATTTCTACTCATATTTGATTGCTTGCATTAGATGCATTAGTTTCAATGTAGATATTGATCTCTAATCCTATTTGATTTCTTGTACTAGATGCATTGATTTCAATATAGATGTTGATTTCTAATCCTATTTGATTATTGCACTAGATGCATTGATTTTAGTGTAGATGTTGATTTTTGATTTGATGTAACAAGATGTATGATGTACTTTAATTTCAATGTAATTAGATTAATCGTGTGCATTGATTTCAGTGTAATCACATCTCTACCTCCTCCATCCATATCTCTATCTCCCATTGTCTCTCCTTCTCTATCTCTCTATTTCAACCCCTAAACATACACACGCTCTCTTTATATCTATCTATCTCTCTCTCCCCACCTCCCTTTCCTCTCCCTCTCTCTCTCTTCCCCTTCTCTCTCTCTAACATTTCTCTCTCCACACCCACACCCACACAAACACACACATATACATATCTGCCCCCCTCCTTGTATTTGCCTCTCTCTTCTTCCCTCTCCCCCCTCCCCTTCATCTATATCTCTATCTCCCCTGTCTCTCCTTCTTAACCCCAAAGCGCGCACACACACTCTCAATGTATTCCTACTTTATCGGTCAGTATTCCTACTTTATCGGTGTCTGCCACTACATGGTCCCAGGTGCTTTCTCACTGACCAAGGAGCCCCATTCCATGAACTTAAGAAGAAATTGACTGTCGCCTAACTGGTTGTTGGAAGTTGCAGAAACGTGAGGAGTTTGGTGGAATTCATTCTCCTTCGTTTGATTACCTGAGAAGTATTCGTTCTCCTTCAAACATTATCAATACATTACTGTATAAATTCTAGAGTCTTATCCTCTTATTATGCAAATTGGATGGAGATAGACCGTCAACTGATTTTGTGTTTCCCTACTGTACCATTGAATAACCATATAGTCATTTGTGTGGACATATAGTCCTCCATTATGGAAGAAGGGCAGCTCTGTAGTCCTCTCGTCCAAAATGAAACCGATAGAAGCACGGAGGATTTGTCGGCAGCTACCAGCAGAGGATCGTTTTGGTTGGAGTCGAAAGCCATATGGGGAATTGCAGCGGCGGCTATCGTGAGTCGAGTAGCAACCTCCGGATTAACTGTGATTACACAGGCATTCGTTGGGCACATTGGTGATTTGGAACTTGCAGCGTTTTCTTTGATGGTTGGTCTCATTATAGGGTTCGATTCTGGAATCTTAGTGAGTATGATTGTCCAAGTCTTTATTGACTTCTAATCTGATCTTTACATTTTAAGTTTTTATCAACTTCTAAGTTTAAAATTTTATGGAAAGAGAAGTTGAAGACTGGACCCAACTGTAAAGATTAAGCTAGGCTTACACAAAACATATAAAACCAGAAGACATGATAAAAAACAGAGTTTCACTTGTTTTGTAAAATGTACCTTTATCTTTGACTGCAATTTAGAATCATGTATATAATCTGTGCAGTAAACGGGGTTGTAGGAGAAAGTGTTGTGAAATGTAATGTTTTATACTTTAATCTTGCTTTAACAGATTGG